>CM066043.1:0-181736 GCA_033557465.1 Ichthyophis bannanicus
CAAACGATAAGTGTCTGTGTGTCTGTATTATATACTGTAGCCCCCTAGACCCTGCCCGCATAGTATACAAATGCTCCCACAAATTTACACTGCTATGAATATGATGCAAACGATATGTGTCTGTGTGTCTGTACTATATACTGTAGGATCCCAGACCCTGCCTCATAGTATACAAATGCTCCCACAAATTTACACTGCTATCAATATGATGCAAACGATATGTGTCTGTGTGTCTGTACTATATACTGTAGGCTCCCAGACCCTGCCCCATAGTATACAAATGCTCCCACAAATTTACACTGCTATGAATATGATGCAAACGATATGTGTCTGTGTGTCTGTATTATATACTGTAGCTTCCAGACCCTGCCCCCATAGTATGCAAATGCTCCCAGAAATTTACACTGCTCTGAATATGATGCAAACGATATGTGTCTGTGTGTCTGTATTATATACTGTAGCTCCCAGACCCTGCCCCCATAGTATGCAAATGCTCCCACAAATTTACACTGCTATGAATATGATGCAAACGATATGTGTCTGTGTGTCTGTATTATATACTGTAGCTCCCAGACCCTGCCCCCATAGTATGCAAATGCTCCCACAAATTTACACTGCTATGAATATGATGCAAACGATATGTGTCTGTGTGTCTGTATTATATACTGTAGCTCCCAGACCCTGCCCCCATAGTATGCAAATGCTCCCACAAATTTACACTGCTATGAATATGATGCAAACGATATGTGTCTGTGTGTCTGTATTATATACTGTAGCTCCCAGTCCTTGCCCCCATAGTATGCAAATACTCCCACAAATTTACACTGCTCTGAATATGATGCAAACGATATGTGTCTGTGTGTCTGTATTATATACTGTAGCTCCCAGACCCGGCCCCCATAGTATGCAAATGCTCCCACAAATTTACACTGCTATGAATATGATGCAAACGATATGTGTCTGTGTGTCTGTATTATATACTGTAGCTCCCAGACCCTGCCCCCATAGTATGCAAATGCTCCCACAAATTTACACTGCTATGAATATGATGCAAACGATATGTGTCTGTGGGTCTGTATTATATACTGTAGCTCCCAGACCCTGCCCCCATAGTATGCAAATGCTCCCACAAATTTACACTGCTATGAATATGATGCAAACGATATGTGTCTGTGTGTCTGTATTATATACTGTAGCTCCCAGACCCGGCCCCCATAGTATGCAAATGCTCCCACAAATTTACACTGCTATGAATATGATGCAAACGATATGTGTCTGTGGGTCTGTATTATATACTGTAGCTCCCAGAACCTGCCCCCATAGTATGCAAATGCTCCCACAAATTTACACTGCTATGAATATGATGCAAACGATATGTGTCTGTGTGTCTGTATTATATACTGTAGCTCCCAGACCCTGCCCCCATAGTATGCAAATGCTCCCACAAATTTACACTGCTATGAATATGATGCAAACGATATGTGTCTGTGTGTCTGTATTATATACTGTAGCTCCCAGACCCTGCCCCCATAGTATGCAAATGCTCCCACAAATTTACACTGCTATGAATATGATGCAAACGATATGTGTCTGTGTGTCTGTATTATATACTGTAGCTCCCAGACCCTGCCCCCATAGTATGCAAATGCTCCCACAAATTTACACTGCTATGAATATGATGCAAACGATATGTGTCTGTGGGTCTGTATTATATACTGTAGCTCCCAGACCCTGCCCCCATAGTATGCAAATGCTCCCACAAATTTACACTGCTATGAATATGATGCAAACGATATGTGTCTGTGGGTCTGTATTATATACTGTAGCTCCCAGACCCTGCCCCCATAGTATGCAAATGCTCCCACAAATTTACACTGCTATGAATATGATGCAAACGATATGTGTCTGTGGGTCTGTATTATATACTGTAGCTCCCAGACCCTGCCCCCATAGTATGCAAATGCTCCCACAAATTTACACTGCTATGAATATGATGCAAACGATATGTGTCTGTGGGTCTGTATTATATACTGTAGCTCCCAGACCCTGCCCCCATAGTATGCAAATGCTCCCACAAATTTACACTGCTATGAATATGATGCAAACGATATGTGTCTGTGTGTCTGTATTATATACTGTAGCTCCCAGACCCTGCCCCCATAGTATGCAAATGCTCCCACAAATTTACACTGCTATGAATATGATGCAAACGATATGTGTCTGTGTGTCTGTATTATATACTGTAGCTCCCAGACCCTGCCCCCATAGTATGCAAATGCTCCCACAAATTTACACTGCTATGAATATGATGCAAACGATATGTGTCTGTGGGTCTGTATTATATACTGTAGCTCCCAGACCCTGCCCCCATAGTATGCAAATGCTCCCACAAATTTACACTGCTATGAATATGATGCAAACGATATGTGTCTGTGTGTCTGTATTATATACTGTAGCTCCCAGACCCTGCCCCCATAGTATGCAAATGCTCCCACAAATTTACACTGCTATGAATATGATGCAAACGATATGTGTCTGTGGGTCTGTATTATATACTGTAGCTCCCAGACCCTGCCCCCATAGTATGCAAATGCTCCCACAAATTTACACTGCTATGAATATGATGCAAACGATATGTGTCTGTGTGTCTGTATTATATACTGTAGCTCCCAGACCCGGCCCCCATAGTATGCAAATGCTCCCACAAATTTACACTGCTTTGAATATGATGCAAACGATATGTGTCTGTGGGTCTGTCTGTATTATATACTGTAGCTCCCAGACCCGGCCCCCATAGTATGCAAATGCTCCCACAAATTTACACTGCTATGAATATGATGCAAACGATATGTGTCTGTGGGTCTGTATTATATACTGTAGCTCCCAGACCCTGCCCCCATAGTATGCAAATGCTCCCACAAATTTACACTGCTATGAATATGATGCAAACGATATGTGTCTGTGGGTCTGTATTATATACTGTAGCTCCCAGACCCTGCCCCCATAGTATGCAAATGCTCCCACAAATTTACACTGCTATGAATATGATGCAAACGATATGTGTCTGTGTGTCTGTATTATATACTGTAGCTCCCAGACCCTGCCCCCATAGTATGCAAATGCTCCCACAAATTTACACTGCTATGAATATGATGCAAACGATATGTGTCTGTGGGTCTGTATTATATACTGTAGCTCCCAGACCCTGCCCCCATAGTATGCAAATGCTCCCACAAATTTACACTGCTATGAATATGATGCAAACGATATGTGTCTGTGGGTCTGTATTATATACTGTAGCTCCCAGACCCTGCCCCCATAGTATGCAAATGCTCCCACAAATTTACACTGCTATGAATATGATGCAAACGATATGTGTCTGTGTGTCTGTATTATATACTGTAGCTCCCAGACCCTGCCCCCATAGTATGCAAATGCTCCCACAAATTTACACTGCTATGAATATGATGCAAATGATATGTGTCTGTGGGTGTGTATTATATACTGTAGCCCCGAGACCCTGCCCCATAGTATGCAAATGCTCCCACAAATTTACACTGCTATGAATATGATACAAACGATATGTGTCTGTGGGTCTGTATTATATACTGTAGCTCCCAGACTCTGCCCCCATAGTATGCAAATGCTCCCACAAATTTACACTGCTATGAATATGATGCAAACGATATGTGTCTGTGGGTCTGTATTATATACTGTAGCTCCCAGACCCTGCCCCCATAGTATGCAAATGCTCCCACAAATTTACACTGCTATGAATATGATGCAAACGATATGTGTCTGTGGGTCTGTATTATATACTGTAGCTCCCAGACCCTGCCCCCATAGTATGCAAATGCTCCCACAAATTTACACTGCTATGAATATGATGCAAACGATATGTGTCTGTGGGTCTGTATTATATACTGTAGCTCCCAGACCCTGCCCCCATAGTATGCAAATGCTCCCACAAATTTACACTGCTATGAATATGATGCAAACGATATGTGTCTGTGGGTCTGTATTATATACTGTAGCTCCCAGACTCTGCCCCCATAGTATGCAAATGCTCCCACAAATTTACACTGCTATGAATATGATGCAAATGATATGTGTCTGTGGGTCTGTATTATATACTGTAGCCCCCAGACCCTGCCCCCATAGTATGCAAATGCTCCCACAAATTTACACTGCTGTGAATATGATGCTAACGATATGTGTCTGTGTCTGTATTATATACTGTTGCTCCCAGACCCAGCCCCCATAGTATGCAAATGCTCCAACAAATTTACACTGCTATGAATATGATGCAAACGATATGTGTCTGTGGGTCTGTATTATATACTGTAGCTCCCAGACCCGGCCCCCATAGTATGCAAATGCTCCCACAAATTTACACTGCTATGAATATGATGCAAACGATATGTGTCTGTGTGTCTGTATTATATACTGTAGCTCCCAGACCCTGCCCCCATAGTATGCAAATGCTCCCACAAATTTACACTGCTCTGAATATGATGCAAACGATATGTCTGTGTGTCTATATTATATACTGTAGCTCCCAGACCCGGCCCCCATAGTATGCAAATGCTCCCACAAATTTACACTGCTATGAATATGATGCAAACGATATGTGTCTGTGGGTCTGTATTATATACTGTAGCTCCCAGAACCTGCCCCCATAGTATGCAAATGCTCCCACAAATTTACACTGCTATGAATATGATGCAAACGATATGTGTCTGTGTGTCTGTATTATATACTGTAGCTCCCAGACCCTGCCCCCATAGTATGCAAATGCTCCCACAAATTTACACTGCTATGAATATGATGCAAACGATATGTGTCTGTGTGTCTGTATTATATACTGTAGCTCCCAGACCCTGCCCCATAGTATGCAAATGCTCCCACAAATTTACACTGCTATGAATATGATGCAAACGATATGTGTCTGTGGGTCTGTATTATATACTGTAGCTCCCAGAACCTGCCCCCATAGTATGCAAATGCTCCCACAAATTTACACTGCTATGAATATGATGCAAACGATATGTGTCTGTGTGTCTGTATTATATACTGTAGCTCCCAGACCCTGACCCATAGTATACAAATGCTCCCACAAATTTACACTGCTCTGAATATGATACAAACGATATGTGTCTGTGTGTCTGTATTATAAACTGTAGCTCCCAGAACCTGCCTCCATAGTATGCAAATGCTCCCACAAATTTACACTGCTATGAATATGATGCAAACGATATGTGTCTGTGTGTCTGTCTGTATTATATACTGTAGCTCCCAGACCCGGCCCCCATAGTATGCAAATGCTCCCACAAATTTACACTGCTATGAATATGATGCAAACGATATGTGTCTGTGGGTCTGTATTATATACTGTAGCTCCCAGACCCGGCCCCCATAGTATGCAAATGCTCCCACAAATTTACACTGCTATGAATATGATGCAAACGATATGTGTCTGTGGGTCTGTATTATATACTGTAGCTCCCAGACCCTGCCCCATAGTATGCAAATGCTCCCACAAATTTACACTGCTATGAATATGATGCAAACGATATGTGTCTGTGTGTCTGTATTATATACTGTAGCTCCCAGACCCTGCCCCCATAGTATGCAAATGCTCCCACAAATTTACACTGCTATGAATATGATGCAAACGATATGTGTCTGTGTGTCTGTATTATATACTGTAGCTCCCAGACTCTGCCCCCATAGTATGCAAATGCTCCCACAAATTTACACTGCTCTGAATATGATGCAAACGATATGTGTCTGTATTATATACTGTAGCTCCCAGACTCTGCCCCCATAGTATACAAATGCTCCCACAAATTTACACTGCTATGAATATGATGCAAACGATATGTGTCTGTGTCTCTGTATTATATACTGTAGCTCCCCCAGACCCTGCCCCCATAGTATGCAAATGCTCCCACAAATTTACACTGCTATGAATATGATGCAAACGATATGTGTCTGTGGGTCTGTATTATATACTGTAGGCTCCATTACCATCCCCCATAGTATTCAAATGCTCCCACAAATTTACACTGCTATGAATATGATGCAAACGATATGTGTCTGTGGGTCTGTATTATATACTGTAGCTCCCAGACCCTGCCCCCATAGTATGCAAATGCTCCCACAAATTTACACTGCTATGAATATGATGCAAACGATATGTGTCTGTGGGTCTGTATTATATACTGTAGCTCCCAGACCCTGCCCCCATAGTATGCAAATGCTCCCACAAATTTACACTGCTATGAATATGATGCAAACGATATGTGTCTGTGGGTCTGTATTATATACTGTAGCTCCCAGACCCGGCCCCCATAGTATGCAAATGCTCCCACAAATTTACACTGCTATATGATGCAAACGATACGTGTCTGTGTGTCTGTATTATATACTGTAGCTCCCAGACCCTGCGCCCTTAGTATGCAAATGCTCCCACAAATTTACACTGCTATGAATATGATGCAAACGATATGTGTCTGTGGGCCGGTATTATATACTGTAGCTCCCAGAACCTGCCCCCATAGTATGCAAATGCTCCCACAAATTTACACTGCTATGAATATGATGCAAACGGTATGTGTCTGTGGGTCTGTATTATATACTGTGGGCTCCCAGACCTTGCCCCCATAGTATGCAAATGCTCCCACAAATTTACACTGCTATGAATATGATGCAAACGATATGTGTCTGTGTGTCTGTATTATATACTGTAGCACCCCCAGACCCTGCCCCCATAGTATGCAAATGCTCCCACAAATTTACACTGCTATGAATATGATGCAAACGATATGTGTCTGTGTGTCTGTATTATATACTGTAGCTCCCAGACCCTGCCCCCATAGTATGCAAATGCTCCCACAAATTTACACTGCTATGAATATGATGCAAACGATATGTGTCTGTGTGTCTGTATTATATACTGTAGCTCCCAGACCCGGCCCCCATAGTATGCAAATGCTCCCACAAATTTACACTGCTATGAATATGATGCAAACGATATGTGTCTGTGCGTCTGTATTATATACTGTAGCCCCCCTAGACCCTGCCCCCATAGTATGCAAATGCTCCCACAAATTTACACTGCTATGAATATGATGCAAACGATATGTGTCAGTGTGTCTGTATTATATACGGTAGCTCCCAGACCCGGCCCCCTGAGTATGGAAATGCTTCCACAAATTTATACTGCTATGAATATGATGCAAATGATATGTGTCTGTGTGTCTGTATTATATACTGTAGCTCCCAGACCCTGCCCCCATAGTATGCAAATGCTCCCACAAATTTACACTGCTATGAATATGATGCAAACGATATGTGTCTGTGTGTCTGTATTATATACTGTAGCTCCCAGACCCTGCCCCCATAGTATGCAAATGCTCCCACAAATTTACACTGCTATGAATATGATGCAAACGATATGTGTCTGTGTGTCTGTATGATATACTGTAGGCTCCGAGACCCGGCCCCCAATAGTATGCAAATGCTCCCACAAATTTACACTGCTATGAATATGATGCAAACGATATGTGTCTGTGGGTCTGTATTATATACTGTAGCTCCCAGACCCTGCCCCCATAGTATGCAAATGCTCCCACAAATTTACACTGCTATGAATATGATGCAAACGATATGTGTCTGTGTGTCTGTATTATATACTGTAGCTCCCAGACCCTGCCCCATAGTATGCAAATGCTCCCACAAATTTACACTGCTATGAATATGATGCAAACGATATGTGTCTGTGTGTCTGTATTATATACTGTAGCTCCCAGACCCTGCCCCCATAGTATGCAAATGCTCCCACAAATTTACACTGCTATGAATATGATGCAAACGATATGTGTCTGTGGGTCTGTATTATATACTGTAGCTCCCAGACCCTGCCCCCATAGTATGCAAATGCTCCCACAAATTTACACTGCTATGAATATGATGCAAACGATATGTGTCTGTGTGTCTGTATTATATACTGTAGCTCCCAGACCCTGCCCCCATAGTATACAAATGCTCCCACAAATTTACACTGCTATGAATATGATGCAAACGATATGTGTCTGTGTGTCTGTATTATATACTGTAGCTCCCAGACCCTGCCCCCATAGTATGCAAATGCTCCCACAAATTTACACTGCTATGAATATGATGCAAACGATATGTGTCTGTGTGTCTGTATTATATACTGTAGCTCCCAGACCCTGCCCCCATAGTATGCAAATGCTCCCACAAATTTACACTGCTATGAATATGATGCAAACGATATGTGTCTGTGGGTCTGTATTATATACTGTAGCCCCCAGACCCTGCCCCCATAGTATGCAAATGCTCCCACAAATTTACACTGCTATGAATATGATGCAAACGATATGTGTCTGTGGGTCTGTATTATATACTGTAGCTCCCAGAACCTGCCCCATAATATGCAAATGCTCCCACAAATTTACACTGCTATGAATATGATGCAAACGGCATGTGTCTGTGCGTCTGTATTATATACTGTAGCCCCCCTAGACCCTGCCCCCATAGTATGCAAATGCTCCCACAAATTTACACTGCTATGAATATGATGCAAACGATATGTGTCTGTGTGTCTGTATTATATACTGTAGCTCCCAGACCCTGCCCCCATAGTATGCAAATGCTCCCACAAATTTACACTGCTATCAATATGATGCAAACGATATGTGTCTGTGGGTCTGTATTATATACTGTGGGCTCCCAGACCTTGCCCCCATAGTATGCAAATGCTCCCACAAATTTACACTGCTATGAAGATGCAAACGATATGTGTCTGTGTGTCTGTATTATATACTGTAGCACCCCCAGACCCTGCCCCCATAGTATACAAATGCTCCCACAAATTTACACTGCTATGAATATGATGCAAACGATATGTGTCTGTGTGTCTGTATTATATACTGTAGCTCCCAGACCCTGCCCCCATAGTATGCAAATGCTCCCACAAATTTACACTGCTATGAATATGATGCAAACGATATGTGTCTGTGTGTCTGTATTATATACTGTAGCTCCCAGACCCTGCCCCCATAGTATGCAAATGCTCCCACAAATTTACACTGCTATGAATATGATGCAAACGATATGTGTCTGTGTGTCTGTATTATATACTGTAGCTCCCAGACCCTGCCCCCATAGTATGCAAATGCTCCCACAAATTTACACTGCTATGAATATGATGCAAACGATATGTGTCTGTGGGTCTGTATTATATACTGTAGCTCCCAGACCCTGCCCCCATAGTATGCAAATGCTCCCACAAATTTACACTGCTATGAATATGATGCAAACGATATGTGTCTGTGGGTCTGTATTATATACTGTAGCTCCCAGACCCTGCCCCCATAGTATGCAAATGCTCCCACAAATTTACACTGCTATGAATATGATGCAAACGATATGTGTCTGTGTGTCTGTATTATATACTGTAGCTCCCAGACCCTGCCCCCATAGTATGCAAATGCTCCCACAAATTTACACTGCTATGAATATGATGCAAACGATATGTGTCTGTGTGTCTGTATTATATAATGTAGCTCCCAGACCCTGCCCCCATAGTATGCAAATGCTCCCACAAATTTACACTGCTCTGAATATGATGCAAACGATATGTGTCTGTGTGTCTGTATTATATACTGTAGCTCCCAGACCCTGCCCCCATAGTATGCAAATGCTCCCACAAATTTACACTGCTATGAATATGATGCAAACGATATGTGTCTGTGTGTCTGTATTATATACTGTAGCTCCCAGAACCTGCCCCCATAGTATGCAAATGCTCCCCCAAATTTACACTGCTATGACTATAATGCAAACGATATGTGTCTGTGTGTCTGCATTATAAACTGTAGCTCCCAGACCCCGCCCCCAGAGTATGCAAATGCTCACACAAATTTACACTGCTATGAATATGATACAAACGATATGTGTCTGTGTGTCTGTATTATATACTGTAGCTCCCAGTCCTTGCCCCCATAGTATGCAAATACTCCCACAAATTTACACTGCTCTGAATATGATGCAAACGATATGTGTCTGTGTGTCTGTATTATATACTGTAGCTCCCAGACCCTGCCCCCATAGTATGCAAATGCTCCCACAAATTTACACTGCTATGAATATGATGCAAACGATATGTGTCTGTGTGTCTGTATTATATACTGTAGCTCCCAGACCCTGCCCCCATAGTATGCAAATGCTCCCACAAATTTACACTGCTATGAATATGATGCAAACGATATGTGTCTGTGGGTCTGTATTATATACTGTAGCTCCCAGACTCTGCCCCCATAGTATGCAAATGCTCCCACAAATTTACACTGCTCTGAGGATGATGCAACCGATATGTGTCTGTGGGTATTATATACTGTAGCTCCCAGACCCGGCCCCCATAGTATGCAAATGCTCCCACAAATTTACACTGCTATGAATATGATGCAAACGGTATGTGTCTGTGGGTCTTTATTATATACTGTAGCTCCCCTAGTCCCTGCCCGCATAGTATACAAATGCTCCCACAAATTTACACTGCTATGAATATGATGCAAACGATATGTGTCTGTGTGTCTTTCTGTATTATATACTGTAGCTCCCAGACCCTGCCCCCATAGTATGCAAATGCTCCCACAAATTTACACTGCTATGAATATGATGCAAACGATATGTGTCTGTGTGTCTGTATTATATACTGTAGCTCCCAGACCCTGCCCCCATAGTATGCAAATGCTCCCACAAATTTACACTGCTATGAATATGATGCAAACGATATGTGTCTGTGTGTCTGTATTATATACTGTAGCTCCCAGACCCTGCCCCCATAGTATGCAAATGCTCCCACAAATTTACACTGCTATGAATATGATGCAAACGATATGTGTCTGTGTGTCTGTATTATATACTGTAGCTCCCAGACCCTGCCCCCATAGTATGCAAATGCTCCCACAAATTTACACTGCTATGAATATGATGCAAACGATATGTGTCTGTGGGTCTGTATTATATACTGTAGCTCCCAGAACCTGCCCCCATAGTATGCAAATGCTCCCACAAATTTACACTGCTATGAATATGATGCAAACGATATGTGTCTGTGTGTCTGTATTATATACTGTAGCTCCCAGACCCTGCCCCCATAGTATGCAAATGCTCCCACAAATTTACACTGCTATGAATATGATGCAAACGATATGTGTCTGTGTGTCTGTATTATATACTGTAGCTCCCAGAACCTGCCCCCATAGTATGCAAATGCTCCCACAAATTTACACTGCTATGAATATGATGCAAACGATATGTGTCTGTGTGTCTGTCTGTATTATATACTGTAGCTCCCAGACCCTGCCCCCATAGTATGCAAATGCTCCCACAAATTTACACTGCTATGAATATGATGCAAACGATATGTGTCTGTGTGTCTGTATTATATACTGTAGCTCCCAGAACCTGCCCCCATAGTATGCAAATGCTCCCACAAATTTACACTGCTATGAATATGATGCAAACGATATGTGTCTGTGTGTCTGTATTATATACTGTAGCTCCCAGACCCTGCCCCCATAGTATGCAAATGCTCCCACAAATTTACACTGCTATGAATATGATGCAAACGATATGTGTCTGTGTGTCTGTATTATATACTGTAGTTCCCAGACCCGGCCCCCATAGTATGCAAATGCTCCCACAAATTTACACTGCTATGAATATGATGCAAACGATATGTGTCTGTGTGTCTGTATTATATACTGTAGCTCCCAGTCCTTCCCCCATAGTATGCAAATACTCCCACAAATTTACACTGCTCTGAATATGATGTAAACGATATGTGTCTGTGTGTCTGTATTATATACTGTAGCTCCCAGACCCGGCCCCCATAGTATGCAAATGCTCCCACAAATTTACACTGCTATGAATATGATGCAAACGATATGTGTCTGTGTGTCTGTATTATATACTGTAGCCCCCAGACCCTGCCCCATAGTATGCAAATGCTCCCACAAATTTACACTGCTATGAATATGATGCAAACGATATGTGTCTGTGGGTCTGTATTATATACTGTAGCTCCCAGACCCTGCCCCCATAGTATGCAAATGCTCCCACAAATTTACACTGCTATGAATATGATGCAAACGATATGTGTCTGTGGGTCTGTATTATATACTGTAGCTCCCAGACCCGGCCCCCATAGTATGCAAATGCTCCCACAAATTTACACTGCTATGAATATGATGCAAACGATATGTGTCTGTGTGTCTGTCTGTATTATATACTGTAGCTCCCAGACCCTGCCCCCATAGTATGCAAATGCTCCCACAAATTTACACTGCTATGAATATGATGCAAACGATATGTGTCTGTGTGTCTGTATTATATACTGTAGCTCCCAGACCCTGCCCCCATAGTATGCAAATGCTCCCACAAATTTACACTGCTATGAATATGATGCAAACGATATGTGTCTGTGTGTCTGTATTATATACTGTAGCTCCCAGACCCTGCCCCCATAGTATGCAAATGCTCCCACAAATTTACACTGCTATGAATATGATGCAAACGATATGTGTCTGTGTGTCTGTATTATATACTGTAGCTCCCAGACCCTGCCCCCATAGTATGCAAATGCTCCCACAAATTTACACTGCTATGAATATGATGCAAACGATATGTGTCTGTGTGTCTGTATTATATACTGTAGCTCCCAGACCCTGCCCCCATAGTATGCAAATGCTCCCACAAATTTACACTGCTATGAATATGATGCAAACGATATGTGTCTGTGGGTCTGTATTATATACTGTAGCTCCCAGACTCTGCCCCCATAGTATGCAAATGCTCCCACAAATTTACACTGCTCTGAATATGATGCAAACGATATGTGTCTGTATTATATACTGTAGCTCCCAGACCCGGCCCCCATAGTATGCAAATGCTCCCACAAATTTACACTGCTATGAATATGATGCAAACGATATGTGTCTGTGTGTCTGTATTATATACTGTAGCTCCCAGTCCTTGCCCCCATAGTATGCAAATACTCCCACAAATTTACACTGCTCTGAATATGATGCAAACGATATGTGTCTGTGTGTCTGTATTATATACTGTAGCTCCCAGACCCTGCCCCCATAGTATGCAAATGCTCCCACAAATTTACACTGCTATGAATATGATGCAAACGATATGTGTCTGTGGGTCTGTATTATATACTGTAGCTCCCAGACCCTGCCCCCATAGTATGCAAATGCTCCCACAAATTTACACTGCTATGAATATGATGCAAACGATATGTGTCTGTGGGTCTGTATTATATACTATAGCCCCCAGACCCTGTCCCCATAGTATGCAAATGCTCCCACAAATTTACACTGCTATGAATATGATGCAAACGATATGTGTCTGTGGGTCTGTATTATAAACTGTAGCTCCCAGAACCTGCCTCCATAGTATGCCAATGCTCCCACAAATTTACACTGCTTAAAATATCATGCAAACGGTATGTGTCTGTGTGTCTGTCTGTATTATATACTGTAGCTCCCAGACCCGGCCCCCATAGTATGCAAATGCTCCCACAAATTTACACTGCTATGAATATGATGCAAACGATATGTGTCTGTGGGTCTGTATTATATACTGTAGCTCCCAGACTCTGAACCCATAGTATGCAAATGCTCCCACAAATTTACACTGCTATGAATATGATGCAAACGATATGTGTCTGTGTCTCTGTATTATATACTGTAGCACCCCCAGACCCTGCCCCCATAGTATGCAAATGCTCCCATCAATTTACACTGCTATGAATATGATGCAAACGATATGTGTCTATGGGTCTGTATTATACAATGTAGCTCCCAGACCTGGCCCCAATAGTATGCAAATCCTCCCACAAATTTAAACTGCTATGAATATGATGTAAACGATATGTGTCTGTGGGTCTGTATTATATACTGAAGCTCCCAGACCCGGCCCCCATAGTATGCAAATGCTCCCACAAATTTACACTGCTATGAATATGATGCAAACGATATGTGTCTGTGTGTATGTATTATATATAGTTGAGCTCCCAGACCCTGCCCCCATAGTATGCAAATGCTCCCACAAATTTACACTGCTATGAATATGATGCAAACGATATGTGTCTGTGTGTCTGTATTATATACTGTAGCTCCCAGACCCTGCCCCCATAGTATGCAAATGCTCCCACAAATTTACACTGCTATGAATATGATGCAAACGATATGTGTCTGTGTGTCTGTATTATATACTGTAGCTCCCAGACCCTGCCCCCATAGTATGCAAATGCTCCCACAAATTTACACTGCTATGAATATGATGCAAACGATATGTGTCTGTGTGTCTGTATTATATACTGTAGCTCCCAGACCCTGCCCACATAGTATGCAAATGCTCCCACAAATTTACACTGCTATGAATATGATGCAAACGATATGTGTCTGTCTGTATTATATACTGTAGCTCCCAGACTCTGCCCCCATAGTATGCAAATGCTCCCACAAATTTACACTGCTATGAATATGATGCAAACGATATGTGTCTGTGGGTCTGTATTATATACTGTAGCTCCCAGAACCTGCCCCCATAGTATGCAAATGCTCCCACAAATTTACACTGCTATGAATATGATGGAAACGATATGTGTCTGTCTGTATTATATACTGTAGCTCCCAGACTCTGCCCCCATAGTATGCAAATGCTCCCACAAATTTACACTGCTCTGAGGATGATGCAACCGATATGTGTCTGTATTATATACTGTTGCTCCCAGACCCAGCCCCCATAGTATGCAAATGCTCCCACAAATTTACACTGCTATGAATATGATGCAAACGATATGTGTCTGTGGGTCTGTATTATATACTGTAGCTCCCAGACCCGGCCCCCATAGTATGCAAATGCTCCCACAAATTTACACTGCTATGAATATGATGCAAACGATATGTGTCTGTGTGTCTGTATTATATACTGTAGCTCCCAGACCCTGCCCCCATAGTATGCAAATGCTCCCACAAATTTACACTGCTATGAATATGATGCAAACGATATGTGTCTGTATTATATACTGTAGCTCCCAGACCCTGCCCCCATAGTATGCAAATGCTCCCACAAATTTACACTGCTATGAATATGATGCAAACGATATGTGTCTGTGTGTCTGTATTATATACTGTAGCTCCCAGACCCTGCCCCCATAGTATACAAATGCTCCCACAAATTTACACTGCTATGAATATGATGCAAACGATATGTGTCTGTGTGTCTGCATTATATACTGTAGCGCCCAGACCCAGCCCCATAGTATGCAAATGCTCCCACAAATTTACACTGCTATGAATATGATGCAAACGATATGTGTCTGTGGGTCTGTATTATATACTGTAGCTCCCAGAACCTGCCCCCATAGTATGCAAATGCTCCCACAAATTTACACTGCTATGAATATGATGCAAACGATATGTGTCTGTGTGTCTGTATTATATACTGTAGCTCCCAGACCCGGCCCCCATAGTATGCAAATGCTCCCACAAATTTACACTGCTATGAATATGATGCAAACGATATGTGTCTGTGTGTCTGTATTATATACTGTAGCTCCCAGACCCTGCCCCCATAGTATACAAATGCACCCACAAATTTACACTGCTATGAATATGATGCAAACGATATGTGTCTGTATTATATACTGTAGCTCCCAGAACCTGCCCCCATAGTATGCAAATGCTCCCACAAATTTACACTGCTATGAATATGATGCAAACGATATGTGTCTGTGTGTCTGTATTATATACTGTATCTCCCAGACGCTGCCCCATAGTATGCAAATGCTCCCACAAATTTACACTGCTATGAATATGATGCAAACGATATGTGTCTGTGTGTCTGTATTATATACTGTAGCTCCCAGACCCTGCCCCCATAGTATGCAAATGCTCCCACAAATTTACACTGCTATGAATATGATGCAAACGATATGTGTCTGTGTGTCTGTATTATATACTGTAGCTCCCAGACCCTGCCCCCATAGTATGCAAATGCTCCCACAAATTTACACTGCTATGAATATGATGCAAACGATATGTGTCTGTGGGTCTGTATTATATACTGTAGCTCCCAGACCCTGCCCCCATAGTATGCAAATGCTCCCACAAATTTACACTGCTATGAATATGATGCAAACGAAATGTGTCTGTGTGTCTGTACTATATACTCTACGCTCCCAGACCCTGCCCCATAGTATGCAAATGCTCCCACAAATTTACACTGCTATGAATATGATGCAAACGATATGTGTCGGTGTGTCTGTATTATATACTGTAGCCCCCAGACCCTGCCCCCATAGTATGCAAATGCTCCCACAAATTTACACTGCTGTGAATATGATGCTAACGATATGTGTCTGTGTGTCTGTATTATATACTGTAGCTCCCAGACCCGGCACCCAGAGTATGCAAATGCTCCCACAAATTTACACTGCTATGAATATGATGCAAACGATATGTGTCTGTGTGTCTGTATTATATACTGTAGCTCCCAGACCCTGCCCCCATAGTATGCAAATGCTCCCACAAATTTACACTGCTATGAATATGATGCAAACGATATGTGTCTGTGTGTCTGTATTATATACTGTAGCTCCCAGACCCTGCCCCCATAGTATGCAAATGCTCCCACAAATTTACACTGCTATGAATATGATGCAAACGATATGTGTCTGTGTGTCTGTATTATATACTGTAGCTCCCAGACCCTGCCCCCATAGTATGCAAATGCTCCCACAAATTTACACTGCTATGAATATGATGCAAACGATATGTGTCTGTGTGTCTGTATTATATACTGTAGCTCCCAGTCCTTGCCCCCATAGTATGCAAATACTCCCACAAATTTACACTGCTCTGAATATGATGCAAACGATATGTGTCTGTGTGTCTGTATTATATACTGTAGCTCCCAGAACCTGCCCCCATAGTATGCAAATGCTCCCACAAATTTACACTGCTATGAATATGATGCAAACGATATGTGTCTGTGTGTCTGTATTATATACTGTAGCTCCCAGACCCTGCCCCCATAGTATACAAATGCACCCACAAATTTACACTGCTATGAATATGATGCAAACGATATGTGTCTGTATTATATACTGTAGCTCCCAGAACCTGCCCCCATAGTATGCAAATGCTCCCACAAATTTACACTGCTATGAATATGATGCAAACGATATGTGTCTGTGTGTCTGTATTATATACTGTAGCTCCCAGACCCTGCCCCCATAGTATGCAAATGCTCCCACAAATTTACACTGCTATGAATATGATGCAAACGATATGTGTCTGTGTGTCTGTATTATATACTGTAGCTCCCAGACCCTGCCCCCATAGTATGCAAATGCTCCCACAAATTTACACTGCTATGAATATGATGCAAACGATATGTGTCTGTGTGTCTGTATTATATACTGTAGCTCCCAGACCCGGCCCCCATAGTATGCAAATGCTCCCACAAATTTACACTGCTATGAATATGATGCAAACGATATGTGTCTGTGTGTCTGTATTATATACTGTAGCTCCCAGACCCTGCCCCCATAGTATGCAAATGCTCCCACAAATTTACACTGCTATGAATATGATGCAAACGATATGTGTCTGTGTGTCTGTATTATATACTGTAGCTCCCAGACCCTGCCCCATAGTATACAAATGCTCCCACAAATTTACACTGCTATGAATATGATGCAAACGATATGTGTCTGTGTGTCTGTATTATATACTGTAGCTCCCAGACCCTGCCCCCATAGTATACAAATGCTCCCACAAATTTACACTGCTATGAATATGATGCAAACGATATGTGTCTGTGTGTCTGTATTATATACTGTAGCTCCCAGACCCTGCCCCCATAGTATACAAATGCTCCCACAAATTTACACTGCTATGAATATGATGCAAACGATATGTGTCTGTGTGTCTGTATTATATACTGTAGCTCCCAGACCCGGCCCCCATAGTATGCAAATGCTCCCACAAATTTACACTGCTATCAATATGATGCAAACGATATGTGTCTGAGTGTCTGTATTATATACTGTAGCTCCCAGACCCCGCCCCCATAGTATGCAAATGCTCCCACAAATTTACACTGCTATGAATATGATGCAAACAATATGTGTCTGTGCGTCTGTATTATATACTGTAGCTCCCAGTCCTTGCCCCCATAGTATGCAAATACTCCCACAAATTTACACTGCTCTGAATATGATGCAAACGATATGTGTCTGTGTGTCTGTATTATATACTGTAGCTCCCAGACCCTGCCCCCATAGTATGCAAATGCTCCCACAAATTTACACTGCTATGAATATGATGCAAACGATATGTGTCTGTGTGTCTGTATTATATACTGTAGCTCCCAGACCCTGCCCCCATAGTATGCAAATGCTCCCACAAATTTACACTGCTATGAATATGATGCAAACGATATGTGTCTGTGGGTCTGTATTATATACTGTAGCTCCCAGACCCTGCCCCCATAGTATGCAAATGCTCCCACAAATTTACACTGCTATGAATATGATGCAAACGATATGTGTCTGTATTATATACTGTAGCTCCCAGACCCTGCCCCCATAGTATACAAATCCTCCCACAAATTTTGACTGCTATGAATATGATGCAAACGCTATGTGTCTGTATTATATACTGTAGCTCCCAGACCCGGCCCACATAGTATGCAAATACGCCCACAAATTTACACGGCTATGAATATGATGCAAACGATGTGTGTCTGTATTATATACTGTAGCTCCCAGACCCTGCCCCCATAGTATTCAAATGCTCCCACAAATTTACACTGCTATGAATATGATGCAAAAAGTAGCATTCTAACCACCCCGGCCCCGCTCAAAATAGAACCTTTATAATTGCATATGTGTCTGTGGTTGTATTTTAGTGTACGGCATCCCAGACCCGGCCCCCCCATGTATACCAAGCTCCCACAAAATTACACTGCTGATGAGCAGATATGTAGCATATGTGCTGTAGCATTACACAGACCGGCCCCAATATGCAAAATCAGATTACCTGCTTGATAAACAAATGTGGGTTAGGTCTTCTGTAGCACCCCAGACCCCCCCCGGCCAGGAAAATGCTCCCCGAAAACCTGCAACGGATATATGTCCTGTATCTTTATATTCGGAGCTCCCCACTCAGCCCTGGAGTCTGCAAACTCCACCCTACGAAAATACGCAAACGATGCCTGTGAGGAAAGGGAATCATGTACTGCTGCCCCAATAAACCCCACAGGCATAAATAAAGATATGTGTCTGGTCCCACGGTGCTCTGTAGTTTACAACTCCACTCCCAGGTACAAAACTTAATTTACAAACCTTCTCTGTGAATATACTAGCAACGACTGCCACCTGTCTTGCACAACAGACACGCCCCACACAATATGACATGCATAAGAAGTAAACGATGTGTCTGTGGCTGTATTATATCCTGTAGCCCCCCCCCTGCCCCACATTGAGAAGAGGCAAGAAGAACTGGAACCGGCGGATCTGGAGGGGTGCCTCCTGGACAGCCGGGGCCATCAAAGGGAAAGCTGAATGACTGAGGCCCAAACTCCTCAGGATGGCCCCGTCTTGCATTGGGCAACCCCATGCAACACCATGACAACCCCGCTCACGATATCCCCAAGCCGTCTCTGTCATTGCTGCACAATCACCTGAGCATGAGATCACAGACGGAACACGGACCCATGCAGACGCACTCATAGAGGCACCTAAAGTATGAGCCTATCCAACATCCAGCCACCACATGTCCATGTGTCCCACTCCTGTAACCCAAACACAGACACTTGAACCTAGGTGACCGTCATAGCAAGACAGGGAGGCCTGACTGCCGCTATCAACCCTTCCAGGACCCTGGAACACTAAGCCCCGGACTGTGCCCTCCAGCAACACTTCTCACGATCCCCAGCAGGGGCCTTTCCCCAAATGCCCAGATGGGCAGTGTTCCCGCCAAATGTGCAAGCTGCAGAAAAACCAAATCAAAGTGTCTTAACCTAGCTAATTTTTGTCTAATAGTGATCATTCATAATATCAGCCAGGCTCAATCATAACATAGTAGTAATGATCTCTAAAGATTGAAGAGTTACTAATGTACACTAATTGGTTTTTTTTTTTTTGGTTTTTTTTAAAGAGCTTCAAAGGCGATCTTGGAAACTACAGACCAATGAATCTGAGTCAGTGCCAGTTAAATGATAGAACTTGTTCTGAAAAGCAGCACCAAGCTGTCTTTTCAAAGGGTTAATAAACATGTGAGTAAGCCAAATGATATGTATCTGGATGTTTTAGAAGGTACTTGACAAAGCCCCTTATGAACTTCTCCTGAGGAAGGAGATGATGTGCTATTACAGAATGGGAAATGGATCAAAAACAGGAACACAATAGGACTAAATGGCCAGTTTTCTCACAGGAGACCCGTAAATAGTGGAATGTCTCGGGATCTGCACTGGAACTGGCATCTACTGCACTGAAATGATCTGGAAAAGAGATCAGCAAGCATGGCGATCAAATTTGCAGATGGCATAACGACATTTAGAGGCTGTCTGCACAATTTCCAAGTGTATAAACATGGAAATAGCATCCTTATGTAAATGACAATTTCAGAAAGGGCTCAATTTGTAGGTGGTTGTGCCGCCGATGACCCTGAATGGCCAAATCCTAGCACGGAAACCTGCTGCTGACAGACGTCGCTAACTGCCAGAATGCAGACAAAGGTAAAGGCACCCCCCAAGAAGTAAAACCAAACCAATCACATTGCATTCAAAGAACTATAAACTATCATGAAATTAAAAGGAAATTAAAATTAAAAGGAAATTAAAATTAGAATTAAAAGTAACAGCAAAAGGAAGTCCTTATCTGGGTGTAGCCGCGTGGAACAGCGTCATCTGCTCAAACGCGGGGCTGCTCCGCTCTCCGCCACGAGGCCTCAGCCCTGCCGAGAAAATGGCGCCAATCCGAAGCAGGCCCGTTTGGCGCCAAACACCACAGAGGCGGCAAGAGCTCAGAGCCCCTCCATGCGGACTCGAGAGACTCCCTTGTGGCGTCGGGATGCAGCAGTTACCCTGCTGTAGCTGCGGGGTGAAGAGCTGTCCAGACACGCTGCTGCCTCACGCCACCAGAAGTAGCAGACGCTGCGAGCCCCGGTCCACCGGCTAAAGAACCTCGAACGGCCTGAGGCTCCCGCCGCAATGGGAATCTGCCGCATGGACACTGCCAAAATGCAGGTGTTCCACAGAGCTCTCCCCTGTACAGTCCTGGGGGAGAGATCATCACCGGGCACAGAGACCGAAGAATCCCAAGCAGAGAGGCTAGCTGGCAGCGTGAACTTTGAAAAGGGACAGAACCCCCCTTTACACTAAGGCAGACTAGGTGAAAATAAATAAAGTAAAAGTAAATGAAATTAATGAAAATGAAAATGAATTCAATTTACAGGATTACACCTAAAGAAGGGCAAAAGAAATGCAAGGTAAATCAAATCCTGACTAACTGCTCCTAAACTGCTTCTCAAGTGAGCCCAGCACATAGGCTCACTACGTCCTCATGCTGCTTGGAGACTGGACACACTGGGGGATCATGGGAGAAGACCAGCAGGATATACCCGGTGATGTCACAAGCTTGACTTGTCCAGTCTCCATGTTGCAGGAGGAGGTGCACTACCCAGTGGTGGAGGACTGAACTGTAGGACCGATAAGGAAATGCTCCCACAAATGTACACTGCTGTGAATATGATGTAAACGATATGTGTCTGTGGGTCTGTATTATATACTGTAGCTCCCAGACCCGGCCCCCATAGTATGCAAATACTACCACAAATTTACAAGGCTAAGAATATGAAGCAAACGATATGTGTCTGTGGATCTGTATTATATACTGTAGCTCCCAGACCCGGCCCCTATAGTATGCAAATGCTCCCACAAATTTACACTGCTTTGAATATGATGCAAACGATATGTGTCTGTGGGTCTGTATTATATACTGTAGCTCCCAGACCCGGCCCCCATAGTATGCAAATGCTCCCACAAATTTACACTGCTATGAATATGATGCAAACGATATGTGTCTGTGTATCTGTATTATATACTGTAGCTCCTAGACCCGGCCCCCATAGTATGCAAATGCTCCCACAAATTTACACTGCTATGAATATGATGTAAACGATATGTGTCTGTGGGTCTGTATTATATACTGTAGCTCCCAGACCCGGCCCCCATAGTATGCAAATGCTCCCACAAATTTACACTGCTATGAATATGATGCAAACGATACGTGTCTGTGTGTCTGTATTATATATTGTAGGCTCCCAGACCCTGCCCCCATAGTATGCAAATGTTCCCACAAATTTACACTGCTATGAATATGATACAAACGATATGTGTCTGTGGGTCTCTATTATATACTGTAGCTCCCAGACTCTGAACCCATAGTATGCAAATGCTCCCACAAATTTACACTGCTATGAATATGATACAAACAATATGTGTCTGTGGGTCTGTATTATATACTGTTGCTCCCAGACTCTGCCCCCATAGTATGCAAATACTCCCACAAATTTACACTGCTATGAATATGATGCAAATGATATGTGTCTGTGGGTCTCTATTATATACTGTAGCTCCCAGACCCGGCCCCCATAGTATGCAAATACTCCCACAAATTTACACTGCTATGAATATGATGCAAACGATATGTGTCTGTGGGTCTGTATTATATAGTGTAGCACCCACAGACCCTGCCCCCATAGTATGGAAATCCTCCCACAAATTTTGACTGCTATGAATATGATGCAAACGATATGTGTCTGTGGGTCTGTATTATATACTGTAGCCCCCCTAGACCCTGCCGACATAGTATACAAATGCTCCCACAAATTTACACTGCTATCAATATGATGCAAACGATATGTGTCTGTTGGTCTGTATTATATAGTGTAGCACCCACAGACCCTGCCCCCATAGTATGGAAATCCTCCCACAAATTTTGACTGCTATGAATATGATGCAAACGATATGTGTCTGTGTGTCTGCATTATATACTGTAGCCCCCTAGACCCTGCCCGCATAGTATACAAATGCTCCCACAAATTTACACTGCTATGAATATGATGCAAACGATATGTGTCTGTGTGTCTGTCTGTATTATGTACTGTAGCTGCCAGACCCTGCCCCTATAGTATACAAATGCTCCCACAAATTTACACTGCTATGAATATGATGCAAACGATATGTGTCTGTGTGTCTGTCTGTATTATTACTGTAGCTCCCAGACCCGGCCCCCATAGTATGCAAATGCTCCCACAAATTTACACTGCTATGAATATGATGCAAACGATATGTGTCTGTGTGCCTGTATTATATACTGTAGCTCCCCCAGACCCTGCCCCTATAGTATACAAATGCTCCCACAAATTTACACTGCTATGAATATGATGCAAACGATATGTGTCTGTGTGTCTGTCTGTATTATATACTGTAGCTCCCAGACCCGGCCCCCATAGTATTCAAATGCTCCCACAAATTTACACTGCAATGAATATGATGCAAACGATACGTGTCTGTGTGTCTGTACTATATACTGTAGGCTCCCAGAGCAGGACCCCAGAATATGCAAATGCTCCCACAAATTTACACTGCTATTAATATGATGCAAACGATATGTGTCTGTGGGTCTGTATTATATACTGTAGCCCCCCTAGACCCTGCCCGCATAGTATACAAATGCTCCCACAAATTTACACTGCTATGAATATGATGCTAACGATATGTGTCTGTGTGTCTGTATTATATACTGTAGCTCCCAGAACCTGCCCCCATAATATGCAAATGCTCCCACAGATTTACACTGAATATGATGCAAACGATATGTGTCTGTCGGTTTGTATTATATACTGTAGCTCCCATAGTATACAAATGCTCCCAAAAATTTACACTGCTATGAATATGATGCAAACGATACGTGTCTGTGTGTCTGTCTGTATTATAAACTGTAGCACCCCCAGACCCTGCCACCATAGTATGCAAATGCTCCCACAAATTTACACTGCTATGAATATGATGAAAACGATATGTGTCTGTGTGTCTGTCTGTATTATAAACTGTAGCACCCCCAGACCCTGCCCCATAGTATGCAAATTCTCCCACAAATTTACACTGCTCTGAATATGATGCAAACGATATGTGTCTGTGTGTCTGTATTATATACTGTAGCTCCCAGACCCTGCCCCCATAGTATGCAAATGCTCCCACAAATTTACACTGCTCTGAATATGATGCAAACGATATGTGTCTGTGTGTCTGTACTATATACTGTAGGCTCCCAGACCCTGCCCCATAGTATACAAATGCTCCCACAAATTTACACTGCTATGAATATGATGCAAACGATATGTGTCTGTGTGTCTGTATTATATACTGTAGCTCCCAGAACCTGCCGCCATAGTATGCAAATGCTCCCACAAATTTACACTGCTATAAATATGATGCAAACGGTATGTGTCTGTGGGTCTGTATTATATACTGTAGCCCCCCTAGACCCTGCCCGCATAGTATATAAATGCTCCCACAAATTTACACTGCTATGAATATGATGCTAACGATATGTGTCTGTGTGTCTGTCTGTATTATATACTGTAGCTCCCAGACCCGGCCCCCATAGTATGCAAATGCTCCCACAAATTTACACTGCTATGAATATGATGCAAACGATACGTGTCTGTGTGTCTCTATTATATACTGTAGCTTCCAGACCCGGCCCCCATAGCATGCAAATGCTCCCACAAATTTACACTGCTATGAATATGATGCAAACGATATGTGTCTGTGGGTTTGTATTATATACTGTAGCTCCCAGACCCTGCTCCCATAGTATACAAATGCTCCCACAAATTTACACTGCTATGAATATGATGCAAATGATACGTGTCTGTGTGTCTGTTTTATATACTGTAGCTCCCAGACTCTGCCCCCATAGTATGCAAATGCTTCCACAAATTTACACTGCTCTGAATATGATGCAAACGATATGTGTCTGTGTGCCTGTATTATATACTGTAGCTCCCCCAGACCCTGCCCCCATAGTATACAAATGCTCCCACAAATTTACACTGCTATGAATATGATGCAAACGATATGTGTCTGTGTGTCTGTACTATATACTGTAGGCTCCCAGACCCGGCCCCCATAGTATACAAATGCTCCCACAAATTTACACTGCTATGAATATGATGCAAACGATACGTGTCTGTGTGTCTGTACTATATACTGTAGGCTCCCAGACCCGGCCCCCAGAGTATGCAAATGCTCCCACAAATTTACACTGCTATGAATATGATGCAAACGATATGTGTCTGTGGGTCTGTATTATATACTGTAGCACCCCCAGAACCTGCAACCATAGTATACAAATGCTCCCACAAATTTACACTGCTATGAATATGATGCAAACGATATGTGTCTGTGTGTCTGTACTATATACTGTAGGCTCCCAGACCCTGCCCCATAGTATACAAATGCTCCCACAAATTTACACTGCTATGAATATGATGCAAACGATATGTGTCTGTGGGTCTGTATTATATACTGTAGCCCCCAGACCCTGCCCCCATAGTATGCAAATGCTCCCACAAATTTACACTGCTATGAATATGATGCAAACGATATGTGTCTGTGTGTCTGTATTATATACTGTAGCTCCCAGACCCTGCCCTCATAGTATGCAAATGCTCCCACAAATTTACACTGCTATGAATATGATGCAAACGATATGTGTCTGTGTGTATTATATACTGTAGCACCCCCAGACTCTGCCCCCATAGTATGCAAATGCTCCCACAAATTTACACTGCTATGAATATGATGCAAACGATACGTGTCTGTGTGTCTGTATTATATACTGTAGGCTCCCAGACTCTGCCCCCATAGTATGCAAATGCTAACTCAAATTTACACTGCTATGAATACGATGCAAACGATATGTGTCTGTGTGTCTGTATTATATAATGTAGCTCCCAGACCTGGCCCCCATAGTATGCAAATGCTCCCACAAATTTACACTGCTATGAATATGATGCAAACGATATGTGTCTGTGGGTCTGTATTATATACTGTAGCTCCCAGACACCGCCCCCATAGTATGCAAATGCTCCCACAAATTTACACTGCTATGAATATGATGCAAACGATATGTGTCTGTATTATATACTGTAGCTCCCAGACCCGGCCCCCATAGTATGCAAATGCTCCCACGAAGTTACACTGCTATGAATATGATGAAAATGATCTGTGTCTGTGTGTCTGTCTGTATTATATACTGTAGCTCCCAGACACGGCCCCCAAAGTATGCAAATGCTCCCACAGATTTACACTGCTATGAATATGATGAAAACGATATGTGTCTGTGTGTCTGTCTGTATTATATACTGTAGCATCCCCAGACCCTGCCCCCATAGTATGCAAAGGCTCCCACAAATTTACACTGCTATGAATATGATGCAAACGATATGTGTCTGTGGGTCTCTATTATATACTGTAGCACCCCTAGACCCTGCCCGCATAGTATACAAATGCTCCCACAAATTTACACTGCTATGAATATGATGCATACGATATGTGTCTGTGTGTCTGTATTATATACTGTAGCTCCCAGAACCTGCCCCCATAATATGCAAATGCTGCCACAAATTTTGACTGCTATGAATATGATGCAAACGATATGTGTCTGTGGGTCTGTATTATATACTGTAGCCCCCTAGACCCTGCCCGCATAGTATACAAATGCTCCCACAAATTTACACTGCTATGAATATGATGCAAACGATATGTGTCTGTGTGTCTGTCTGTATTATATACTGTAGCTCCCAGACCCGGCCCCCATAGTATGCAAATGCTCCCACAAATTTACACTGCTATGAATATGATGCAAATGATATGTGTCTGTGTGTCTGTATTATATACTGTAGCTCCCAGACTCTGCCCCCATAGTATGCAACTGTTCCCACAAATTTACACTGCTCTGAATATGATGCAAACGATATGTGTCTGTGTGTCTGTATTATATACTGTAGCTCCCAGACTCTGCCCCCATAGTATGCAAAGGCTCCCACAAATTTACACTGCTATGAATATGATGCAAACGATATGTGTCTGTGGGTCTGTATTATATACTGTAGCTCCCAGACCTGGCCCCCAGAGTATGCAAATGCTCCCACAAATTTACACTGCTATGAATATGATGCAAGCGGTATGTGTCTGTGGGTCTCTATTATATACTGTAGCCCCCCTAGACCCTGCCCCTTAGTATACAAATGCTCCCACAAATTTACACTGCTATATATATCTGATGCTAACGATATGTGTCTGTGTGTCTGTCTGTATTATATACTGTAGCTCCCAGACCCGGCCCCCATAGTATGCAAATGCTCCCACAAATTTACACTGCTATGAATATGATGCAAACGATACATGTCTGTGTGTCTGTATTATATACTGTAGCTCCCAGACCCGGCCCCCATAGTATACAAATGCTCCCACAAATTTACACTGCTATGAATATGATGCAAACGATATGTGTCTGTGTGTCTGTATTATATAGTGTAGCACCCCCAGACCCTGCCCCCATAGTATACAAATGCTCTCACAAATTTACACTGCTATGAATATGATGCAAACGATATGTGTCTGTGTGCCTGTATTATATACTGTAGCACCCCCAGACCCTGCCCCCATAGTATGCAAATACTCCCACAAATTTACACTGCTCTGAATATGATGCAAACGATATGTGTCTGTGTGTCTGTATTATATACTGTAGCTCCCAGAACCTGCCCCCATAGTATGCAAATGCTCCCACAAATTTACACTGCTATGAATATGATGCAAACGATGTGTCTGTGTTTCTGTGTTATATACTGTAGCTCCCAGACTCTGCCCCCATAGTATGCAAATGCTCCCACAAATTTACACTGCTATGAATATGATGCAAACGATAAGTGTCTGTGTGTCCTTATTATATGCTGTAGCACCCCCAGACCCTGCCCCCATAGTATACAAATGCTCTCACAAAATTACACTGCTATGAATATGATGCAAACGATATGTGTCTGTGTGTCTGTACTATATACTGTAGGCTCCCAGACCCGGCCCCCAGAGTATGCAAATGCTCCCACAAATTTACACTGCTATGAATATGATGCAAATGATATGTGTCTGTGTGCCTGTATTATATACTGTAGCTCCCCCAGACACTGCCCCCATAGTATACAAATGCTCCCACAAATATACACTGCTATGAATATGATGCAAACGATACGTGTCCTCGTATTGTTTACGTGTCTGTGTCTACGGACTGTCAAATATGCAATGCAAGCCTTTCAAGAACAACTGACGGGGAAATCTGTCCTCGTCCAGACAGACAACCAAGTCACGATGTTCTACATCAACAAGCAAGGGGGCACGGGCTCTCGAAGCCTATGCAAGGAAGCCCTGGACACCTGGTACCTGGCACTCTCCATCAACTGTATCCTACAGGCGACCTACCTGCCCGGGGAGCAAAACACATTAGCGGACAGACTGAGCAGACAACTGCAACCCCACGAGTGGTCTCTCCACCCGGGAGTGGTGGACAACTTATTTCTTCGCTGGGGCACTCCCCAGGTAGACCTCTTCGTGTCCGAAGTCAACGCGAAGTGCCCAGCTTTCTGCTCCAAGCTCCCATCCAGCAGAAGCCTCACAGTCGACGCATTTGCAGTGCCATGGGGCAGTTGGACGCTGGGATATGCCTTTCCCCCTACACCACTGATCCCCAAAACACTTCAGCGGATCATCTCAGACTCTGCCCACATCATACTGATTACACCTTACTGGCCACGGCAGATGTGGTTTGCCATGCTTCTTCGCTTGGCACAGGAACCACCTCTGCGGTTACCGACGAGACCGGATCTTCTATCCCAGAACGACGGGAACACGTTGCACCCCAACCTCCAGGTCCTAGCCCTGACAGCTTGGAGATTGAAAGGATGAGTCTCACGGCCCTTCATCTATCTTCAGAGGTCCAGCAAATCGTTTTAGCGGCCAGAAGACCGTCCACCCACAAGTCTTACAACCTTAAGTGGAAATGCTTCAGCTTTTGGTGTGCAGACCAAGGCCTCCTACCTGTTTCCTGCCCAGTGCACAAAATTCTGCAGTATCTCACCCACCTCTTTGACTTGGGACTGAAACCACAGTCTATCAGAGTGCACCTAGCAGTAATTGCATCCCTGCACGAGCATGGGAGGAATGCAAACTCAAGAACTCTGGCAGCATTGCCCGTTGTAGCCCAGTTCATGAAGGGCCTTGTGAACCTCCGGCCTCCGGTTCAAAAACCAGTGCCTGCTTGGTACCTTAACCTGGTACTGCAGCAGCTCACACAGGAGCCCTTCGAACCGCTACAGTCAGCAGATTACAAGTTCATGTCATGGAAAACACTTTTTCTCATTGCCATCACCTCTGCCAGACGTATCAGCGAGCTGCAAGCGCTCATGGCACATCCACCGTATACGCAGCTCCACCACAACCGTGCTTCTCTCCGAACGCACCCCAAATTTTTGCCCAAGGTCGCATCAGAGTTTCATGTGAACCAAACTGTCGAGCTGCCAACTTTCTTCCCCGCTCCACACTCCTCCCTGGAGGAGGAGCGCCTGCACTCCCTGGACTGCGTCAGAGCTCTGCGCACGTATATTGACAGGACCTCCGCCATCAGACAAGGAGCACAGCTTTTCGTGTCATTTGACCCCAACAGACCTGGCCGGCCGGTCGGCAAGCGCACTCTGTCCCTTTGGATTTCGGGATGTGTCGCCTACTGCCTCCAGAAGGCAGGTGCACCTGCAGCCGGCAAGGCCAGAGCGCACCAACTCCGCGCGCTCGCTACCTCACTTGCCAACTTGCACGAAGTTCCAGTACGAGACATATGCAAGGCCGCCACCTGGTCCTCGCGGCTCACTTTTCAGAAACACTATTGCCTGGACCTCCTGGCGGAGTCTGATAGCGCATTCGGCCGCACTGTCCTAACAGCAGCCACCAAGGCTGGGCCACCCTCTACCTCCGCCTAACCTATTGCCATAGGCCTAGTCCGGCCATGTCTAACTGTTGTGCCTTGCAAGAATGTTAATGCTTATATGGCATAGGTCTGCACGGACATATTCATGCCTTCGATACAAAAAAAAAAAAAGTGGCGTGTTTTGCACATACATTGTTATAGCACCGTTATGTTGTTTTTTTTTGCACATCCACGCTGTCGTACACGCCTGCCCTGGCTATGTTGTTGCACTAGGTTATGCAGGCTACACGTTGTTACAGCCTGCACACTCGTTTGCCTGCTTGCACTGTCTTCACTATGGTGCAATATGTTTTACTGTTCGTAATAATGTACTTATGTACTACCTCCTGTGTGAGTGTTTTTCACTATTGTGCAATATGTTTTAATGTTCTTAATAAATGTACGCATGTACTACCTCCTGTGCGAGTGTCCATCTTCCAACGCATGCCTCCCTCATCCACCACAGCTACTTCTAGAGCTTGGGAGGCACCATGTGTGGCTGACGCATCCTGCTTGTCCAAGAGAAAACGGAGTTACTTACCTGTAACAGGAGTTCTCTGTGGACAGCAGGATAAGTCAGCCACACGCTCCCACCCACCTTCCCCTGTATGAGGCAGGCCTGCTCCCTAGCCTGACGCCTCGCGGCGGAGCTAATCACTCACTGATCTGGCTAGGGGCGGGCTGGGGAGGTGGGGCCACTCGCACATGCTCAGAACTCTGAGCTCTAGAGAGCACTCCGTCACGGCGCCATCGGATGACGTCACCATGTGTGGCTGACTTATCCTGCTGTCCACAGAGAACTCCTGTTACAGATAAGTAACTCTGTTTTGTGTGCTACCAAGCATATCTGTGTTGGGAGAAATAACCCCATAAATAAATATCTTATTGGCTTTACACTCAAGCACAACTAATTATTGTGAGCAGCTGTGTCTGGTGTGAATGGACTGCATTTCCCACAATCCCTTGCAAGTCATATGAATATTTGACTTTGCCAAGATTGTGGACATTCTCACCCAGGCACCCGTCTGACAAATGGCGTAGTTTTTTGGATTGCTTTTGTGCAAAGGATTTACATGCTAAGGATTACAACTCAAGTCTGCAGAAAAAAGAAAGTTCAAGTTTAAAAAAAAAGCTGAAAAAAAAAAAGTTTTTCCCTTAACTGCACTTTGGAGGAGAGGTGGCTGATCCTGGTAGCTGTCCCAGGAGGAAAAGACCCTGTGCAGAGCTGGATTCATCACTGGCATAAGGTAACAAGTACCTGGGCATGTCTAGTGGTGGATGGGAGTAAGGCACAGGGGTAATCGAAAAAAAAAGTAGAAAAAAACACCTGTTTGGAAGGTGGTGCACTGTGGTTTTTTTTCTTTGTTTCTTGCAGGGATCAAGATGGATCCAAGGGAACTAGCTGAATGGATGGCAGCCCAGTTTAGCAGGCAACAGGAGCTATCGCAGCAAGCTCAGGACACTGCTATGAAAGCCTTAATGGACCAGCAGAAGCCAGTGCTTGATCTGGTGCAAGCCCTAGTTAATCTGCAGAACCAAAGTGGACCAGGTGCAAGACCAGCAGTAAATACTGGTATACCACATGTGGACAGTGTGGGACTCAATCAGGGAATTGGGGCATTTAGTTTTGGGAAGCTAACTCCAGATGATAATGTTGATGATTTTCTAGAGTCTTTTGAGAGAGTGGCACAAGCATTAGCATGGCCAGAGACCCAGTGGGCAGAAGGCTGGCAGCCTCATTAACTGGAGAGGCGCTTGCAGCTTATAGAGCAATGCCAGCAGCCCAGGCTTTGAATTATAAGGATGTAAAGGCTGCTATTAGAGATCGCCTAGGGTTGTCTATTTCAGAGTATAGGCGAATGTTTAGAGCTACTACATTAAGAGTGGGTGAAACACCCAGGGCTCTGAGTCAGGGAATCAGAGGATTAGCTGTAAAATGGTTGGAGCCTGAGAAAAAGACGGTGGAAATGTTATTAGACATTATTATGCTTGAACAATTTATGTCTGCTGTGCCTAAAGATTTGCACACTTTCCTTATACAGCAAAATTGCCAAAATCTTGGAGAGGCAACCATGCTAGCAGAGAGATTCTTGGAAGCCACGCAGGCTTGCCATAGAATGGGTGGCCCTCTGAAGATGGGTGCTGAGGCAAGCTGTGCTGTATCAGAAAAGGAAATGGTTAAAAATGCTTCTGAAAATAAATGTACTGTGCCAAACCAGATGACACAATGGAGTAAAAAGAAATGTTTCAAATGTGGAAAATGGGGACATTTAGAAAAGGGATGCCAGACACACACTAGCTTAATGGGTGTGGATTTAAAACAGCCCAAAGAAGGATTTCTTTTGATGGTTGATGTGCAGGGAGTTACCACAAATGCTCTGTTAGACTCTGGGGCAGACCAGAGTATGCTGTCAAAAAGGCTTTGGAAGAGGATAGAGGCCCAAGAAGGATTTGTGCCTAGAAACCCTGAAAGCCAAGTTCACATCAGATGCATTCATGGTGCTGCAACATCATATCCCACCTATAGGCTAAAGGTTAAGTGCCTGGGGGAACAAGAGGAAGTTCTGTTAGCAGTGGTGCCTAGGGCTACCCTTTGATTTGGTTCTAGGAAGAGACTGGCCAAGATTTAAGCAAGGTCTAGTGGAAGGGCTAGGAAAGAAGGAGGGAGAAGGAATAATGGAAATAGCTCCCGGGCCTTTCTTTGGAAGTCCTCAGTCCCTAGCTTAAAAGATGGTTAAGCTTCCAGAAGGCCAAACTATAGGTAATAAGAGGGGCCTTGTATCCACCCGCTCGCAGGCTAAGGTAGAGAGCCAGCAGAAGGAGGAGGGGGAGCAGGCAGAGTTATTAGGAGACTTACCCTCTCATGATGATTTAATAACTCCATCATCTGGGAAAGTAAGAAAGTTGAAAGCACAAAAGCGGCGTGAGAGATTTTGCAGAGCACAGGGTAGGGCTGAGATGTTAGCTGGTCAAAGTTTACCCTGGGTGCCAGCTGAGTTAGTTGCAAAGTTTCCTAACTTTCCACAAGAACAGCGAGCTGATCAAGCTCTCACCCGAGCTTTTAAGTATGCTCATGAGGTCAGGGAGGAATTGCCCAGATTCAGACTAGATAATGAAATATTATATAGAGAGAGTCAGGACCCCAGAAATGGAACCATACCCACAACTTTCAAAGGGCTAGTACTTAGATTAGCACATGATCATCCAGTTGGAGGTCATAAAGGGATGCAAGGAACGCTGGATCAAATACTTATGCGTTTTTACTGGCCAGGTATTTTCAAAGAAACTGCCCAGTTTTGTGCTGCATGTCCAGCGTGTCAGCGAGTTACAGCGGCTCACCCATCGGTGGTGCCTTTGATTCCCATGCCAATTATCACAGACCCAATTGGTCGCATTGCCATGGATATTGTAGGCCCATTAGTCAAAACGCCCCGAGGTTTCCAATACATCCTAGTTATGGTAGATCAGGCAACAAGGTTTCCCTGGGCCATACCATTGAGGAATGTTTCTGCAAAAACAATAGCTTTAGAGCTAGTCAAATTGTTTTGCGAAGTGGGATTCCCAAGAGAGGTGTTGACTGACCGAGGGTCCAATTTTGTATCCAAATATTTGGCCCAGGTCTGGGATGACTTTGGCATTCATCACGTGAAAACCTCAGCCTACCATCCACAATCAAACGGTTTGGTGGAGAGATTCAACCAAACTCTCAAACAAATGTTGAGAAGGGGGTTAGCAGGAGAGGTAAAAGAATGGGATATGTTATTGCCCTTTGCCTTATATGCCTGCAGGGAAATAATTCAGGTGTCCCTAGGTGTAACTCCATATGAATTGATGTCTGGTAGGGCTCCACGGGGTTTGTTAGATATTTTGAGGGAACAATGGATTGATCCTGAACCAGGAAGTCAGGAGGTGCAACAGTTTCTACGTGACCTGAGAGCACGTTTGAAAAGGACCTCGCAGGTTGCTGAGAGGAACCTGCAGGACAGTCAAGTGCGCCAGAAAGGGTGGTATGATAGGAAGGCTGCTGCTCCTCCTGCACTCAGGCAGCCCATCTGCTCTCCCTGAGGGGATCTGAGCACGCCGGAGCAACGCGCCATCTTCAGAGGCAACAACTGCCCAATCGGGGCAGCCGGGATAGAATAAAAGCAGCGCACATCGGGCGCATCGTCCTCTCTGCTCCTCCTGCACTCCGGCAGCCCATCTGCTCTCCCTGAGGGGATCTGAGCACGCCGGAGCAACGCGCCATCTTCAGAGGCAACAACTGCCCAATCGGGGCAGCCGGGACAGAATAAAAGCAGCGCACATCGGACGCATCGTCCTCTCTGCTCCTCCTGCACTCCGGCAGCCCATCTGCTCTCCCTGAGGGGATCTGAGCACGCCGGAGCAACGCGCCATCTTCAGAGGCAACAACTGCCCAATCGGGGCAGCCGGGACAGAATAAAAGCAGCGCACATCGGGCGCACCCGCGCCTGGCGGACCCGTGCCTGAGGGCCTCGCCAGAGGGCCCTTTGGCGTGGCCCTTAGGCGGAGACCCAACCTGAGACCAAGTCTTGGAAATCAATCACAGGAGCAACCAGGAGTCTGATCTGCAAGCTCTCAGGCCCAAAAGACGCAAGTATTTTCTCACACCATATGGTCCGACGTGGCTCGAAAAGATACTAGCTAAAGATATCTGCAATACTAGCACTGAGATATAAGGTATGATTTTGTTCTCTGTAAACTGCAGGATTCTACAAGAACCATAGCCTCTAAGATATTTTAATTCTTTTAATGAATCTAGAGCTAGAGTTGACATCCACATACACTGTAATAGACATATTGTCGTTTTAATTGCATAATAGTGCACAACAAATGTAATAAATGTTTGCTATGTAGCACCTAACCTAATTACCCATATCCGAAAGTCACAAATTGCTTACTGTAATTGTAAATTGCTACAATATATCCCTCTGTACACTTGAAACAAACCTAACCGTTTCAGTCCCTATAGCCTTTTGACTTCATAATTGTAACATTGCAATCTATTAACCTAAACTGCAATTGTAACACTGCAATCTATTAACCTAAACCAAAATGAGGCCTAAGACACCAACCTCGTTTTTACTAAATGTACTATGTCTCTCCTGTGTCCTACTACTCGCACCTATCCCCAAACTACATGCACTCTCCACCTCACTGAATCTCCTTAATTCTGCTAACATCCATATTATTCCCCTTCACCCTAGACAAATATACCATAACCATTATAACACACCTACTTTCACCTATAAATACATTCACCAATCGAATCTAAGAAGTCAAACTAAAAGGTTAATACAAATAAAATTAACACCAGAAGATATAATTAAAAAAACATATAACCAATCTCAGAACCTCAAATTTATTCTCATTAACACTAGATCAGTTAGAAATAAAATCCCCCTCATAACAGACCTCATTACAGATGAGAAGCCTGATTTTCTTTGTATCACAGAAACCTGGATAACCGAATCTGACACCATTATCCTAAACCAACTAAATGTAAATGGATACTCTCTGTTCAACTGCAACCGTAATAAAAAGAAAGGAGGAGGAGTACTCATAATAGCAAAGACTATACATAACTGCTCACCCACCATCTGTAGTAACCAAGAGGGCATGAATATACTAAAGATAGAAAACAAAAACATAGCCATCTGCCTCTTCTACAGACCTCCCATGCCTGACCCTCAAAATATAACCTCTGTTTTAGAACTGGCATGCAAAGCCTCCATGAATAAGCCACATATTATCCTTGGGAATTTCAATCTAGCTTCTCTAAATAACCACCAGTCAAAAACCTTCCTTGACTCTATGGACGAAATGGGCTTTAAACAAACAATCTCCTACCCTATGCACATCAAAGGGAACATGCTTGACCTAGTTTTCCTTCCTGAATACTTAACCAGATTACCCCAATATAATACCCCTAACATAACTCAAATACCATGGTCCGACCATCATTTAATTCAATTCTCCATTCACATTCCCCATACCCCTAATCATCTACACAATACACTACACCACGGTCCGAGGTTTCGACCGTTTAAACCAGAAATGTTCCTTGAAACAATTATTCCTCAACTGGACAAAAAACTAGACAGTCTCGAAAAATCTATTACCAATTGGAACACTACAATAGAAGCAGCTGCCAAACCATTATCTACCAAAACCAACAAACCTCATAAAAATTCATCTGAAAAATGGTATACAGCTGAATTAAATAATTACAAAAAAGAACTAAGAAAAATAGAGTCTAAATGGAGAACTAAAAAAAACCCGGAATTGCGAGAGTTATACTTTGCAACCCTTAATTCTTACAAACTAGCTACAAATAATGCCAAGAAACAATACCATTCACCAATCCTATCCAAAGCTATTAATCGACCATAAGAATTATTTGAAATTATAAAATCATTATCTAAAGCCCCATCTACTAATATCCACAAGATCCCTATCAACCCCAAACACTAGCAGACTATTTTGCTGGCAAACTCAAGCAAAATACACCATCTGTACCTGATCCCTTTCCCACAAAAATAAATGTCCTCAGTGAATGGAAATCTTTCCACCCCATAGATAGAAAGCAATTACTAAATATAATTACAAATCTTAATACAACCACATCCCTCTTAGACCCATGCCCAGCAGCATGGATTAAGACTACAAAAGAAGAACTAGCCCCATACATTTTAGATATAGTAAATAAATCCCTACAACAGGGTATACTACCAAATGACATAGGGGTGTGAGGCCCCCTACTTCACATAGGGGTGTGAGGCCCCCTAATTCACATAGGGGTTTCAGCCCCCCTACTTCACATAGGGGTGTGAGGCCCCCTACTTCACATAGGGGTCTGAGGCCCCCTACTTCACATAGGGGTTTCAGCCCCCCTACTTCACATAGGGGTGTGAGGCCCCCTACTTCACATAGGGGTGTGAGGCCATCTACTTCACATAGGGGTTTCAGCCCCCCTACTTCACATAGGGGTGTGAGGCCCCCTACTTCACATAGAGGTGTGAGGAAACCTACTTCACATAGGGGTGTGAGGCCCCCTACTTCACATAGGGGTTTGAGCCCCCCTACTTCACATAGGGGTATGAGGCCCCCTACTTCACATAGGGGTGTCAGACCCCTACTTCACATAGGGGTATGAGGCCCCTATTTCACATAGGGGTGTCAGCCCCCCTACTTCACATAGGGGTATGAGGCCCCCTACTTCACATAGGGGTGTCAGCCCCCCTACTTCACATAGGGGTATGAGGCCCCCTACTTCACATAGGGGTATGAGGCACTCTACATCACATAGGGGTGTCAGCCCCCTACTTCACATAGGGCTTTCAGCCCCCTACTTCACATAGTGGTGTTAGCCCCACCAATTCACATAGGGGTGTGAGGCCCCCTACTTCACATAGGGGTGTGAGCCCCCCTACTTCACATAGGGGTGTGAGGCCCCTACTTCACATAGGGGTGTTAGCCCCCCCCCCACTTCACATAGGGGTGTTAGCCCCCCCCCACTTCACACAGGGCTGTGAGGCCACCCACCACTTCACATAGGGGTGTGAGGCCCCCCTACTTCACATAGGGGTGTGAGGCCCCCTACTTCACATAGGGCTGTCAGCCCCCCTACTTCACATAGGGGTGTCAACCCCCCTACTTCACATAAAGATGTCAGGTCCCGTACTTCACATAGGGGTGTGAGGCCCCCTACTCCACATAGGGGTGTGAAGCCCCCTACTTCACATAGGGGTGTGAGGCCCCCTACTTCACATAGGGGTGTGAGGCCCCCTACTTCACATAGGGGTGTGAGGCCCCCTGCTTCACATACGGGTGTCAGCCCAACTACTTCACATAGGGGTGTCAGCCCCCCTACTTCAAATAGAGGTGTCAGCTCCCCTACTTCACATAGGGGTGTCAACCCCTCTACTTCACATAGGGGTGTAATCTTTGTAACTAGCCAGTCAGCAATGATATTGGGACATTAACCCAGTGGTAGAAACATGACTTTAGGACAGCCTTTCCCCCTGTGCTAATTATAATCTTTGTAACTAGACAGTCAGCAGTGATATTAGGACATTAAACCACTGGCAGAAACATGAATTTAGGAAATCCTTTCCCCGTGCTAACTGTAATCTTTGTAGCTAGCCAGTCAGCAGTGATATTGGGACATTAACCTGCTAGCAGAAACATGAAGTTATGACAGCATTTTCCCTGTGCTAACTGTAATCTTTGTAACTAGCCAGTCAGCAGTGATACTGGGACATTAAACCTCTAGCACAAACTTGAAGTTAGGACAGCCTTTTCCCTGTGCTAAATGTCATCCTTGAAGCTAGCCAGTCAGCAGTGACATTGGGACATTAACCCGTGTGATAAGGAAGCTTATCATAGCTCAGGTAGGAGCTATAGAAAAGATGATGTGACTCTGAACAAGCAACCTGTCAGTTCTGGTAGAAGTGAGAAAACAGAGTTTTCACATAAAAGACTACCAGTCCCAGAATGCACCAGGTTTCCAGCAGCCATGAGAGGGGCTGAAGTGAGAAAATGTGTGTGCAATCAAGAGAGCTATGAGGTAATCCCTAAGCACTCATCTCAAAGGGCAGGGCCTGATTCAAGACAGCTGCGCTGTGTTAGGGAGCAGCACACATTGGAACAGGATAAGAATAGAGATTATTCTTCAGATAACAGCTTCAGGGAGAGCTCCAAGAACAGCTTCAGAAAGAGATACAGAGACAGCAACGACTACAAGCTCCAGCCCAGCTTCAGGGAGAGATTGAAGAACAGCTTCAGAAAAAGCCACGCAGATAGAGAGAGAAGGAAACTCTCTGGAAGGAAGAGAAGAAAGGCCATTGGAAGGTCTGGGAGATTCCAAGGCAGTACTCATACTGGGAGGTATTCCAAAAGCCAGCAGAGTCCATTGGACTGGATTCAGCCAGAGGAATGGAGTGGCAGAGATAGGAATCACCAGTGGCTACCTGGAAGAGAGAGGACTGCATGTGGAAGGGACTTTCGGACCAAGGCCAGAAGGTATGTGAGAGAAGATCCAGTGTCCAGGGATCAAGATTGGAAGGCTGGACATCAGAATTGGATTACATATTGGCCAGGCTATACAGAGAGAAATAATGATAGCAGGAGAGGCTCAGGTATGAACACTGATCCAGACCCTATCTATAATAGAGAATGGCAGCAAGGGAATAAGCATTCTCATGATAGTGCCTTAATGAAAGACTCATCTGTGCCAATGTATGATATTGACCCTATGATTGTTGATGAAGGGGGAGATACAGCAGATGAAACTATTTATATGGACTGTTCTCTATCTAAATGCTATTGCTAGTTTTCTCTGAGCAAACACATCAGCCATCACAAAGAAACCTAACTTTGTTCTTTATTTCCACTGCAAACAGCTCTTAAAGCAGGATTTGGGCTCACACAGTAGCAGCCAGCCAGCTAAAGGCTTTCAGCTGGTCCATTGATAGTAATTAGGGCTGCACCTGATTGTGTGTGTGAGCAAGGGAGAATCACTGCTGAGATCGGTGTGGAAAATAAGCAGAAGTTAACCTAACCAGCAAAGTTTATTCTTTACTTTGTGCCTTTGTATTTGGTAATTATTTGCTAAGAAAACATTAGCTAATTGCCTGACAAGCTGAAGGTTGTTTTCTGGTTTACTTTGTGACTTTTTGTTATCCATTTTAAACACTGCAAGCAAGTAACCTCATTTATAGTGCTATCAAGCATACATGTGCTGGGTGAATCAAACCCCATCAATAAAAGAAGTATTTTATTGATCTTACCACTTGGTTTCACAACTCAAATTATTGTCATCAGCTGTGTTTGGGAGTGAATGAACTACAATACCCACAATACCTTGCAAGAATCATATGAATATATGCATCGTCAAGATTGTGTAAGTTCTCACCCTAGGCAGCCGTCTGACAAATGGCGTAGTTTTTCGGATTGCTCTTGCACCAAGAGGATTTACTTGTTGTGGATTACAAATAAAAGTCAAGTTTAAAGCTGTAAAAAGATTTTTTCCCTCGTCTGCACTTTGGAGGAAAGGTGGTTGTTCCAGGAAGCTGTCCCAGAGGAAAAGACCCTGTGCAAAGCTGGATTCATCACTGAGACAAGGTAATATGTACCTGGGCATGTCTAGTGGTGGATATGTGTAAGCACAGGGGGTAATTGAAAAAAAAAAAAAAGGTTGAAAAAAAAAAAAAAACACACCTGGTTGGAAGGTGCTGCTCTTTGGTTTTTTTTTTTTTCTTTTCTTGCAGGGGTCAAGATGGATCCGAGGGAGATGGCTCAGTGGATGGCAGCCCAATTTAGTAAGCAGCAGGAGCTATCACAGCAGGCCCAGGACACTGCTATGAAGGCCTTAATGGAACAGCAGAAACCAGTGCTTGATCTGGTGCAAGCTCTAGTTCAGCTGCAGAGCCAAAGTGGAACAGATGCAAGACCAGCAGTTAGTACTGGTACACCACATATGGACAATGTGGGACTCAATCAAGGGATTGGGGCATTTAATTTTGGGAAATTAACTCCAGAAGATAATGTTGATGATTTTCTAGAGTCTTTTGAAAGAGTGGCACAGGCTTTAGCATGGCCAGAGACCCAGTGGGCAGTAAGGCTGGCAGCCTCATTAACTGGTGAGGCACTAGCAGCTTACAGAGCAATGCCAGCAGCCCAGGCTTTGATTTATAAGGATGTAAAGGCAGCTATTAGAGATCGCCTAGGGTTGTCTATTTCAGAGTATAGGCGAATGTTTAGAGCTGTTACATTGAAAGTGGGTGAGACACCCAGGGCTCTGAGTCAGAGAATTAGAAGTCTAGCTGTAAAATGGTTGGAGCCTGAGCAAAAGACAGTAGAAATGTTATTAGATATTATAATGCTGGAACAATTTATGCTTGGGGTACCTAAAGATTTGAATGTTTTTCTTATACAGCAAAATTGCCAAAATCTTGGAGAGGCAACCATGCTAGCAGAGAGATTCTTGGAAGCCACGCAGGCTTGCCATAGAATGGGTGGCCCTCTAAAGATGGATGCTGAGGCTAGATGTGCTGTATCAGAAAAAGGAATAATTAGGAATGTTTCTAAAAATGAATGTACTGTATCAAACCAGATGACACAGTGGAATAGAAAGAAATGTTTCAAGTGTGGAAAATTGGGACATTTTGAGAAGAGATGCCAGACACACACTAGTTTAATGGGTCTGGATTTAAAACAACCCAAGGAAGGATTTCTTTTGATGGTTGATGTGCAAGGAATTACCACAAATGCATTATTAGACTCTGGGGCAGACCAGAGTATGATGTCAAAAAGGCTTTGGAAGAGGATAGAGGCCCAAGAAAGATTTGTGCCTAGAACCCCTGAAAGCCAAGTTCACATCAGATGCGTTCATGGTGCTGCAACATCATATCCCACCTATAGGTTTAAGGTTAAGTGCCTGGGGGAACAAGAGGAAGTCCTATTAGCAGTGGTGCCTAGGCTACCCTTTGATTTGGTCCTAGGAAAGGACTGGCCAAGATTTAAGCAGGAACTAGTGAAAGGGCTAGGAAAGAAGGAGGGAGAAGGTTTAATAATGGAAATAGCTCCCGGGCCTTTCTTTGGAAGTCCTCAGTCCCTAGCTAAAAAGATGGTTAAGCTTCCAGAAGGCAAAACTATGGGTAATAAGAGGGGCCTTGTATCCACCCGCTCGCAGGCTAAGTTAGAGAGCCAGCAGAAGGAGGAGGGGGAGCAGGCAGAGTTATTAGGAGATTTACCCTCTCATGATGATTTAATAACCCCATCATCTGGTAAAGTAAGAAAGTTGAAAGCACAAAAGAGGCGTGAGAGACTTTGCAGAGCACAGGGTAGGGCTGAGATGTTAGCTGGTCAAAGTTTACCCTGGGTGCCAGCTGAGTTGGTGGCAAAGTTTCCTAACTTTCCACAAGAGCAGCGAGCTGATCAAGCTCTCACCCGAGCTTTTAAGTATGCTCAGGAGCTCAGGGAGGAGTTGCCCAGATTCAGACTAGATAATGACATATTATATAGAGAGAGTCAGGACCCCAGAAATGGTGCCATACGTAAACAATTGGTGGTACCCACAACTTTCAAAGGGCTAGTACTTAGACTAGCACATGATCATCCAGTGGGAGGTCATAAAGGTATGCAGGGAACGCTGGATCAAATACTTGTGCGTTTTTACTGGCCAGGTATCTTCAAAGAAACTGCCCAGTTTTGTGCTGCATGTCCAGCGTGTCAGCGAGTTACAGCGGCTCACCCACCGGTGGTGCCATTGATCCCCATGCCAATCATCACAGACCCAATTGGTCGCATTGCCATGGATATTGTAGGCCCATTAGTCAAAACGCCCCGAGGTTTCCAATACATCCTAGTTATGGTAGATCAGGCAACAAGGTTTCCCTGGGCCATACCATTGAGGAATGTTTCTGCAAAAACAATAGCTTTAGAGCTAGTAAAATTGTTTTGTGAAGTGGGATTCCCAAGAGAGGTGTTGACTGACCGAGGGTCCAATTTTGTATCCAAATATTTGGCCCAGGTCTGGGATGCCTTTGGCATTCGTCACGTGAAAACCTCAGCCTACCATCCACAATCAAATGGTTTGGTGGAGAGATTCAACCAAACTCTCAAACAAATGTTGAGAAGGGGGTTAGCAGGAGAGGTAAAAGAATGGGATATGTTATTACCCTTTGCCTTATATGCCTGCAGGGAAAGAATTCAAGTGTCCCTAGGTGTAACTCCTTATGAGTTGATGTATGGTAGGGCTCCCCGGGGTTTGTTGGATATTTTGAGGGAACAATGGATTGATCCTGAACCAGGAAGTCAGGAGGTGCCACTGTTTCTACGTGACTTGAGAGCACGTTTGAAAAGGACGTCGCAGGTTGCTGAGAGGAACCTGCAGGACAGTCAAGTTCGCCAGAAAGGGTGGTATGATAGAAAGGCCAAAAGCCGCCAATTAACCATTGGTGAAAAGGTTTTTGTTCAAGAAGCAGGAACTGCTCCAAAATTTGAGGTACAGTGGAAAGGGCCATGGGAGGTTGTTAAACAAGTAAGCCCAGTGTCTTATATGGTAGAAAATGCCAGAGGGCGTAGGCAGACCTACCATATTAATGTACTTAAGTCTTGGAGGGAGAGGCCTGTAGATAATGACCTTGAACCCAGTCAGGAAGTAAGTGAGCTTCAAGAAGTTACACAAGAATGCGGATGCACTTTCCCGTATTACGGACTGTAGAGAAGAAGTTTCACCAGTAGAACCAGTCCGTAATAACTAAAGCAGGGGGGTATGTGATAAGGAAGCTTATCATAGCTCAGGTAGGAGCTATAGAAAAGATGATGTGACTCTGAACAAGCAACCTGTCAGTTCTGGTAGAAGTGAGAAAACAGAGTTTTCACATAAAAGACTACCAGTCCCAGAATGCACCAGGTTTCCAGCAGCCATGAGAGGGGCTGAAGTGAGAAAATGTGTGTGCAATCAAGAGAGCTATGAGGTAATCCCTAAGCACTCATCTCAAAGGGCAGGGCCTGATTCAAGACAGCTGCGCTGTGTTAGGGAGCAGCACACATTGGAACAGGATAAGAATAGAGATTATTCTTCAGATAACAGCTTCAGGGAGAGCTCCAAGAACAGCTTCAGAAAGAGATACAGAGACAGCAACGACTACAAGCTCCAGCCCAGCTTCAGGGAGAGATTGAAGAACAGCTTCAGCAAAAGCCACGCAGATAGAAAGAGAAGGAAACTCTCTGGAAGGAAGAGAAGAAAGGCCATTGGAAGGTCTGGGAGATTCCAAGGCAGTACTCATACTGGGAGGTATTCCAAAAGCCAGCAGAGTCCATTGGACTGGATTCAGCCAGAGGAATGGAGTGGCAGAGATAGGAATCACCAGTGGCTACCTGGAAGAGAGAGGACTGCATGTGGAAGGGACTTTCGGACCAAGGCCAGAAGGTATGTGAGAGAAGATCCAGTGTCCAGGGATCAAGATTGGAAGGCTGGACATCAGAATTGGATTACATATTGGCCAGGCTATACAGAGAGAAATAATGATAGCAGGAGAGGCTCAGGTATGAACACTGATCCAGACCCTATCTATAATAGAGAATGGCAGCAAGGGAATAAGCATTCTCATGATAGTGCCTTAATGAAAGACTCATCTGTGCCAATGTATGATATTGACCCTATGATTGTTGATGAAGGGGGAGATACAGCAGATGAAACTATTAATATGGACTGTTCTCTATCTAAATGCTATTGCTAGTTTTCTCTGAGCAAACACATCAGCCATCACAAAGAAACCTAACTTTGTTCTTTATTTCCACTGCAAACAGCTCTTAAAGCAGGATTTGAGCTCACACAGTAGCAGCCAGCCAGCTAAAGGCTTTCAGCTGGTCCATTGATAGTAATAAGGGCTGCACCTGATTGTGTGTGTGAGCAAGGGAGAATCACTGCTGAGATCGGTGTGGAAAATAAGCAGAAGTTAACCTAACCAGCAAAGTTTATTCTTTACTTTGTGCCTTTGTATTTGGTAATTATTTGCTAAGAAAACATTAGCTAATTGCCTGACAAGCTGAAGGTTGTTTTCTGGTTTACTTTGTGACTTTTTGTTATCCATTTTAAACACTGCAAGCAAGTAACCTCATTTATAGTGCTATCAAGCATACATGTGCTGGGTGAATCAAACCCCATCAATAAAAGAAGTATTTTATTGATCTTACCACTTGGTTTCACAACTCAAATTATTGTCATCAGCTGTGTTTGGGAGTGAATGAACTACAATACCCACAATACCTTGCAAGAATCATATGAATATATGCATCGTCAAGATTGTGTAAGTTCTCACCCTGGGCAGCCGTCTGACACCCGCTAGCAGAAACATGAAATTAGGACAGCCTTTTCCCTGTGCTAACTGAAATCTTTGTAACTAGCCAGTCAGCAGTGATATTGGGACATTAACCCGCTAGCAGAAACATGAAGTTAGCACTGCCTTTCCCCTGTGCTAAGTGTAATCTTTGTAGCTAGCCAGTCAGCAGTGATATTGGGACATTAACCCGTTAGCAGAAACATGAAATTAGGACCTCCTTTCCCCTGTGCTAACTGTAATCTTTGTAGCTAGCCAGTCAGCAGTGATATTGGGTCATTAACCAGCTAGCAGAAACATGAAGTTAGGACAGCCTTTACCCTGTGCTAAATGTAATCTTTGTAACTAGCCAGTCAGCAGTGATATTAGGACATTAACCCGCTGGCAGAAACATGAATTTAGGACAGCCTTTCCCCCTGTGCTAATTATAATCTTTGTAACTAGCCAGTCAGCAGTGATATTGGGAAATTAACCCGATAGCAGACACAAGAAGTTAGGACAGCCTTTTCCCTGTGCTAACTGTAATCTTTGTAGCTAGCCAGCCAGCAGTGACATTGGGACATTAATCCGCTAGCAGAAACATGAAGTTAGGAAAGCATTTCCCCTGTGCTGACTGTAATCTTTGTAACTAGCCAGTCAGCAGTGATATTGGGACATTACCCCACTAGCAGAAACATGAGGTTAGTACAGCCTTTCCCTCTGTACTAACTGTAACACAGAGGATCTCTAAAGGTAAAAAGTGGGCTGTTGTAGTTGTTGTTATGGAAGGACAGACTAGATAGGCCATGTGGTCTTTTTCTGTCATCATGTCTCTATGTTTCTATGTAATCTTTGTAACTAGCCAGACAGCAGTGATATTGGGACATTAAACCGCAAGCAGAAACATGAAGTTAGGACAGCCTTTTTCCCTGTGCTAACTGTAATCTTTGTAATCAGCCAGTCAGCAATGATATTGGGACATTAACCCGCTAGCAGAAATATGAAGTTAGGTCAGCCTTTCCCCTGTGCTAACTGTAATCTTTGTAGCTAGCCAGTCAGCAGTGACATTGGGACATTAACCCGCTAGCAGAAACATGAAGTTAGGACAGCCTTTCCCGTGTGCTAACTGTAATCTTTGTAACTTGCCAGTCAGCAATGATATTGGGACATTAACCCAGTGGTAGAAACATGAATTTAGGACAGCCTTTCCCCCTGTGCTAATTATAATCTTTGTAACTAGACAGTCAGCAGTGATATTAGGACATTAAACCACTGGCAGAAACATGAATTTAGGACATCCTTTCCCCTTGCTAACTGAAATCTTTGTAGCTAGCAAGTCAGCAGTGATATTGGGACATTATCCCGCTAGCAGAAACATGAAGTTAGGAAAGCCTTTCCCCCAGTGCTAGCTGTAATCTTTGCAACTAGCCAGTCAGCAGTGATATTGGGACATTAACCCGCTAGCAGAATCATGAACTTAGGACAGCCTTTCCCCTGTGCTAACTGTAATCTTTGTAACTTGCCAGTCAGCAATGATATTGGAACATTAACCCAGTGGTAGAAACATGACTTTAGGACTGCCTTTCCCCCTGTGCTAATTATAATCTTTGTAACTAGCCAGTCAGCAGTGATATTGGGACATTAACCCGCTAGCAAAAACATGAAGTTAGGAAAGCCTTTCCCCCAGTGCTAGCTGTAATCTTTGCAACTAGCCAGTCAGCAGTGATATTGGGACATTAACCCGTTAGGAGAAACATGAATTTAGGTCATCCTTTCCCCGTGCTAACTGTAATCTTTGTAGCTAGCTAGTCAGCAGTGACATTGGGACATTAACCCGCTAGCAGAAACATGAAGTTAGGACAGCCTTTCTCCTGTGCTAACTGTAATCTTTGTAACTAGCCAGTCAGCAGTGATATTGGGAAATTATCCCGATAGCAGAAACATGAAGTTAGTTCAGCCTTTTCCCTGTGCTAACTGTAATCTTTGTAGCTAGCAAGTCAGCAGTACCATTGGGACATTAACCCGCTAGCAGAAACATGAAGTTCGGACAGCCTTTCCCCTTTGCTAACTGTAAACTTTGTAACTAGCCAGTCAGCAGTGATATTGGGACATTAACTCGCTGTCAGAAACATAAAGTTAGGACAGCCTTTCCCCCTGTGCTATCTGTACTCTTTGTAACTAGCCAGTCAGCAGTGATATTGGGACATTAACCCTCTAGCACAAACTTGAAGTTAGGACAGCCTTTTCCCTGTGCTATCTGTTAATCTTTGTAACTAACCTGTCAGCAAATGATATTGGGACATTAACCCGCTGGCAGAAACATGAATTTAGGACAGCCTTTCCCCTGTGCTAACTGTAATCTTTGTAACTAGCCAGTCAGCAGTGATATTAGGACATTAACCCGCTAGCAGAGTCATGAAGTTAGGAAAGCCTTTCCCCTGTGCTGTAATCTTTGTAACTAGCCAGTCAGCACTGATATTGGGAAATTATCCCGATAGCAGAAACATGAAGTTAGGACAGCCTTTCCCCCTGTGCTAATTATAATCTTTGTAACTAGACAGTCAGCAGTGATATTAGGACATTAAACCACTGGCAGAAACATGAATTTAGGACATCCTTTCCCCGTGCTAACTGTAATCTTTGTAGCTAGCCAGTCAGCAGTGATATTGGGACATTAACCCGCTGGCAGAAACATGAATTTAGGACAGCCTTTCCCCTGTGCTAACTGTAATCTTTGTAACTAGCCAGTCAGCAGTGATATTAGGACATTAAACCACTGGCAGAAACATGAATTTAGGCCATCCTTTCCCCGTGCTAACTGTAATCTTTGTAGCTAGCCAGTCAGCAGTGATATTGGGACATTAACCCGCTAGCAGAGTCATGAAGTTAGGAAAGCCTTTCCCCTGTGCTAACTGTAATCTTTGTAACTTGCCAGTCAGCAATGATATTGGGACATTAACCCAGTGGTAGAAACATGAAGTTAGGACAGTCTTTCCCCCGTGCTAACTGTAATCTTTGTAACTAGCCAGTCAGCAATGATATTGGGACATTAACCCGCTAGCAGAAACATAAAGTTAGGACAGCCTTTCCCCTGTGCAATGTGTAATCTTTGTAGCTAACCAGTCAGCAGTGATATTGGACATTAACCCGCTGGCAGAAACATGAAGTTAGGAGAGCCTTTCCCCTGTGCTAACTCTAATCTTTTTAGCTAGCCAGTCAGCAATGACATTGAGAGATTAACCTGCTAGCAGAAACATGAAGTTAGGACGGCCTTTCCCCTGTTCTAACTGTAATCTTTGTAACTAGCCAGTCAGCAGTGATATTGGGACATTAACCCGCTGGCAGAAATATAAAGTTGGAGAGCCTTTCCCCTGTGCTAACTCTAATCTTTGTAGCTAGCCAGTCAGCAATGATATTGAGACATTAACCTGCTACCAGAAACATGAAGTTAGGACAGCCTTTACCCTGTGCTAACTGTAATCTTTGTAACTAGCCAGTCAGCAGTGATATTGGGACATTAACCCGCTAGCAGAAACATGAAGTTAGGACAGCCTTTACCCTCTGCTAACTGTAATCTTTGTAACTAGCCATTCAGCAGTGATATTGGGACATTAACCTGCTAGCAGAAACATGAAGTTAGGACAGCCTCTCCCCTGTGCTAACTGTAATCTTTGTAGCTAGCCAGTCAGCAGTGATATTGGGACATTAACCTGCTAGCAGAAACATGAAGTTAGGACAGCCTTTCCCCTGTGCTGTAATCTTTGTAACTAGCCAGTCAGCATTGATATTGGGAAATTAACCTGATAGCAGACAGAATAAGTTAGGACAGCCTTTTCCCTGTGCTGTCATCTTTGTAGCTAGCCAGCCAGCAGTGACATTGGGACATTAATACGCTAGCAAAAACATGAAGTTAGGAAAGCATTTCACCTGTGCTGACTGTAATCTTTGTAACTAGCCAGTCAGCAGTGATATTGGGACATTACCACACTAGCAGAAACATGAAGTTAGGACAGCCTTTCCCTCTGTACTAACTGTAACACAGAGGATCTCTAAAGGTAAAAAGTGGGCTGTTGTAGTTGTTGTTATGGAAGGACAGACTAGATAGGCCATGTGGTCTTTTTCTGTCATCATGTTTCTATGTTTCTATGTAATCTTTGTAACTAGCCAGACAGCAGTGATATTGGGACATTAAACCGCAAGCAGAAACGTGAAGTTAGGACAGACCTTCCCCCGTGCTAACTGTAATCTTTGTAACCAGCCAGTCAGCAATGATATTGGGACATTAACCCGCTAGCAGAAACATGAAGTTAGGACAGACCTTCCCCCGTGCTAACTGTAATCTTTGTAACTAGCCAGACAGCAGTGATATTGGGACATTAACCCGCTAGCAGAAATATGAAGTTAGGTCAGCCTTTCCCCCGTGCTAACTGTAATCTTTGTAGCTAGCCAGTCAGCAGTGACATTGGGACATTAACCCGCTAGCAGAAACATGAAGTTAGGACAGCCTTTCCCCTGTGCTAACTGTAATCTTTGTAACTTGCCAGTCAGCAATGATATTGGGACATTAACCCAGTGGTAGAAACATGAATTTAGGACAGCCTTTCCCCCTGTGCTAATTATAATCTTTGTAACTAGACAGTCAGCAGTGATATTAGCACATTAAACCACTGGCAGAAACATGAATATAGGACATCCTTTCCCCTTGCTAACTGTAAACTTTGTAACTAGCCAGTCAGCAGTGATATTGGGACATTAACCCGCTAGCAGAAACATGAAACATGAAGCAGAAACCCTCCACTCAACTTAGATAAAGGCTAAACATGAACCTGCCTAAAATCAAGATTATACCCCCTACTACAATCAATACGTACAAACTCAAATGAATAATCATTCCATTCCTATGCATTGATACCCCACTTGTATATAGTTACAACTGTTTTAGAGACAGTACTTCTGTTTAAATTGTTACTCAATCTGTGTTAGTTGATTTATTGAATTAATCCGCACAGTTTATATATACACTTTGTTGATCAAGTTAAGATGTTCTATGTAAAAAGTTATAATTGTTCTAAGTAAAACAAGCTCTGCATTGTTAATTGTTGTTAATTGTACACCGCAACTGATCACTGGAAGATGCGGTATATAAATAAGTGTTAAATAAATAAATAAATAATGAAGTTAGGAAAGCCTTTCCCCCAGTGCTAGCTGTAATCTTTGCAACTAGCCAGTCAGCAGTGATATTGGGACATTAACCCGCTAGCAGAAACATGAAGTTAGGAAAGCCTTTCCCCCAGTGCTAGCTGTAATCTTTGCAACTAGCCAGTCAGCAGTACCATTGGGACATTAACCCGCTAGCGGAAACATGAAGTTAGCACTGCCTTTCCCCTGTGCTAACTGTAATCTTTGTAACTAGCCAGTCAGCAATGACATTGGGACATTAACTCGCTGTCAGAAACATAAAGTTAGGACAGCCTTTCCCCTTTGCTAACTGTAAATTTTGTAACTAGCCAGTCAGCAGTGATATTGGGACATTAACTCGCTGTCAGAAACATAAAGTTAGGACAGCCTTTCCCCCTGTGCTATCTGTACTCTTTGTAACTAGCCAGTCAGCAGTGATATTGGGACATTAACCCTCTAGCACAAACTTGAAGTTAGGACAGCCTTTTCCCTGGGCTAACTGTAATCTTTGAAACTAGCCAGTCAGCAGTGACATTGGGACATTAACCCGCTGGCAGAAACATGACTTTAGGACAGCCTTTCCCCTGTGCTAACTGTAATCTTTGTAACTAGCCAGTCAGCAGTGATATTAGGACATTAACCCGCTAGCAGAGTCATGAAGTTAGGAAAGCCTTTCCCCTGTGCTGTAATCTTTGTAACTAGCCAGTCAGCACTGATATTGGGAAATTATCCCGATAGCAGAAACATGAAGTTAGGACAGCCTTTTCCCTGTGCTAACTGTAATCTTTGTAGCTAGCCAGTCAGCAGTGACATTGGGACATTAACCCGCTAGCAGAAACATGAAGTTAGGACAGCCTTTCCCCTGTGCTAACTGTAATCTTTGTAACTAGCCAGTCAGCAGTGATATTGGGACATTAACCCGCAAGCAGAATCATGAATTTAGGACAGCCTTTCCCCTATGCTAACTGTAATCTTTGTAACTTGCCAGTCATCAATGATATTGGGACATTAACCCAGTGTTAGAAACATGACTTTAGGACAGCCTTTCCCCCTGTGCTAATTATAATCTTTGTAACTAGACAGTCAGCAGTGATATTAGGACATTAAACCACTGGCAGAAACATGAATTTAGGACATCCTTTCCCCGTGCTAACTGTAATCTTTGTAGCTAGCCAGTGAGCAGTGATATTGGGACATTAACCCGCTGGCAGAAACATGAAGGACAGCCTTTCCCCCTGTGCTAACTGTAATCTTTGTAACTAGCCAGTCAGCAGTGATAATGGGACATTAACCCGCTAGCAGAAACACGAGCTTAGGACAGCCTTTCCCCTGTGCTAACTGTAATCTTTGTAACTAGCCAGTCAGCAGTGATATTAGGACATTAAACCACTGGCAGAAACATGAATTTAGGACAGTCTTTCCCCCTGTGCTAACTGTAATCTTTGTAACTAGCCAGTCAGCAGTGATATTGGGACATTAACCCGCTAGCAGAAACATAAAGTTAGGAAAGCCTTTCCCCTGTGCAATGTGTAATCTTTCTAGCTAACCAGTCAGCAGTCATATTGGACATTAACCCGCTGGCAGAAACATGAAGTTAGGTCAGCCTTTCCCCTGTGCTAACTCTAATCTTTTTAGCTAGCCAGTCAGCAATGATATTGACACATTAACCTGCTAGCAGAAACATGAAGTTAGGACAGCCTTTCCCCTGTTCTAACTGTAATCTTTGTAACTAGCCAGTCAACAGTGATATAGGGACATTAACCTGCTGGCAGAAATATAAAGTTAGGACAGTCTTTCCCCTGTGCTAACTCTAATCTTTGTAGCTAGCCAGTCAGCAGTGATATTGAGACATTAACCTGCTACCAGAAACATGAAGTTAGAACAGCCTTTACCCTGTGCTAACTGTAATCTTTGTAACTAGCCAGTCAGCAGTGATATTGGGAAATTATCCCGATAGCAGAAACATGAAGTTAGTTCAGCCTTTTCCCTGTGCTAACTGTAATCTTTGTAACTAGCCAGTCAGCAGTGATATTGGGACATTAACCCGCTAGCAGAAACATGAAGTTAGGTCAGCCTTTCCCCTTTGCTAACTGTAAACTTTGTAACTAGCCAGTCAGCAGTGATATTGGGACATTAACCCGCTAGCAGAAACATGAAGTAAGGAAAGCCTTTCCCCCAGTGCTAGCTGTAATCTTTGTAACTAGCCAGTCAGCAGTGATATTGGGACATTAACCCGCTAGCAGAAACATGAAGTTAGGAAAGCCTTTCCCCCAGTGCTAGCTGTAATCTTTGTAACTTGCCAGTCAGCAATGATATTGGGACATTAACCCAGTGGTAGAAACATGACTTTAGCTCAGCCTTTCCCCCTGTGCTAATTATAATCTTTGTAACTAGACAGTCAGCAGTGATATTAGGACATTAAAACACTGGCAGAAACATGAATTTAGGACATCATTTCCCCGTGCTAACTGTAATCTTTGTAGCTAGCCAGTCAGCAGTGATATTGGGACATTAACCTGCTAGCAGAAACATGAAGTTAGGACAGCCTTTCTCCTGTGCTAACTGTAATCTTTGTAACTAGCCAGTCAGCAGTGATATTGGGAAATTATCCCGATAGCAGAAACATGAAGTTAGTTCAGCCTTTCCCCTTTGCTAACTGTAAACTTTGTAACTAGCCAGTCAGCAGTGATATTGGGACATTAACCCGCTAGCAGAAACATGAAGTTAGGACAGCCTTTTCCCTGTGCTAACTGTAATCTTTGTAGCTAGCCAGTCAGCAGTGACATTGGGACATTAACCCGCTAGCAGAGTCATGAAGTTAGGAAAGCCTTTCCCCTGTGCTAACTGTAATCTTTGTAACTTGCCAGTCAGCAATGATATTGGGACATTAACCCAGTGGTAGAAACATGAATTTAGGAAAGCCTTTTCCCCTGTGCTAATTATAATCTTTGTAACTAGACAGTCAGCAGTGATATTAGGACATTAACCCACTGGCAGAAACATGAATTTAGGACAGCCTTTCCCCGTGCTAACTGTAATCTTTGTAACTAGCCAGTCAGCAGTGATATTGGGACATTAACCCGCTAGCAGAAACAAGAAGTTAGGACAGCCTTTCCCCAGTGCTAACTGTAATCTTTGTATCTAGCCAGTCAGAAGTGATATTGGGACATTAACCAGCTAGCAGAAACATGAAGTTAGGACAGTCTTTCCCCCTGTGCTAACTGTAATCTTTGTAACTAGCCAGTCAGCAGTGATATTGGGACATTAACCCGCTAGCTGAATCATAAAGTTAGGAGAGCCTTTCCCCTGAGCTAACTGTAATCTTTGTAACTAGCCAGTCAGCAGTGATATTGGGACATTAACACGCTAGCAGAAACATGAAGTTAGGACAGCCTTTCCCCTGTTCTAACTGTAATCTTTGTAACTACCCAGTCAGCAGTGATATAGGGACATTAACCCGCCAGCAGAAACACGAAGTTAGGACAGGCTTTCCCCTGTGCTAACTGTAATCTTTGTAACTAGCCAGTCAGCAGTGATATTGGGACATTAACCCGCTGGCAGAAACATGAAGTAAGGACAGCCTTTCCCCCTGTGCTAACTGTAATCTTTCTAACAAGCCAGTCAGCAGTGATATTGGGACATTAACACGCTAGCAGAAACACGAGGTTAGGACAGCCTTTCCCCTGTGCTAACTGTAATCTTTGTAACTAGCCAGTCAGCAATGATATTGAGACATTAACCTGCTACCAGAAACATGAAGTTAGGACAGCCTTTACCCTGTGCTAACTGTAATCTTTGTAACTAGCCATTCAGCAGTGATATTGGGACATTAATCTGCTAGCAGAAACATGAAGTTAGGACAGCCTTTCCCCTGTGCTAACTGTAATCTTTGTAACTAGCCAGTCAGCAGTGATATTGGGACATTAACTCGCTGTCAGAAACATAAAGTTAGGACAGCCTTTCCCCCTGTGCTAATTATAATCTTTGTAACTAGACAGTCAGCAGTGATATTAGGACATTAAACCACTGGCAGAAACATGAATTTCGGCCATCCTTTCCCCGTGCTAACTGTAATCTTTGTAGCTAGCCAGTCAGCAGTGATATAGCGTAGTTACTCACCTGTAACAGGTGTTCTCCAGGAGCAGCAGGAATCAGTCCTCACATATGGGTGACGTCGGCGCCGACGGAGCCCTCGCGGAGCAATTTTCCCCAGCTTTCACAGAAAGCCTTTGGGAATTGCAGCGCGCATGCGCGGTCGCCTTCCCGCCCAAGGGTGCCATCTTAGCCAGTCTGATGACATAGCTAAAAGACAGCATAAAAATTTGCAAAAAAACTTAAGCAGATGATTGCAACTCCACGGGGAGGAGGGAGGGTTGTGAGGACTGATTCCTGCTGCTCCTGGAGAACACCTGTTACAGGTGAGTAACTACGCTTTCTCCAGGACCAAGCAGGAAGTCAGTCCTCACATATGGGACTCCCAAGCTTAAGGCTACCGGAGACCCTAAGCACAAAAATGAGCTCCCTCTAGCTCAGCAGTACAGAAGGAAGGAATCTTCGCTGAATTATTACCCACCGGTAGCCCCCATCCGGGATGGAGGGTAGGAGTTGCTCAAACCTCGAAGAGATTTCGGAGGACTGCCTGTCCGAAAGCACTGTCCCTGCGGGACTCCCTCTCGAGACAGTAATGGACCGCAAAAGTCTGGCTCGAAGACCAAGTAGCGGCCCGGCAGATGTCTGCCAGCGGAACAGAGCGGAGGTAAGCCACTGACGTAGCCTTCGCCCGAACACAATGAGCCGTGACTCGACTTTCTAAGGAGAGTCCGGCTGCCCCATAAGCCCAAGCGATACAGTCAGCAACCCAGATGGACAGAGTACGCTTGGAGACCGGGAGCCCCAATTTATTGGGGTCAAAAGACACAAAAAGCTGAGCAGCTTTACGGTGCTCCCGCGTACGGTCAAGGTAGAAGTTCAATGCCCTTCTACAGTCCAGGGTATGCAGGACTCGTTCAGCTCGGCTGGAGTGAGGCCTGGGAAAGAAGGTTGGAAGTACCACCTCCTGATTGATGTGAAAAGGGGAGACAACTTTTGGAAGGAATTTTGGGTGAGTCCGTAGGACTACCCTATTTTTGTAGAACCGAGTGAAGGGAGGATCAGACATGAGGGCCTGCAATTCACTTACGCGTCTAGCGGAAGTGAGGGCTATCAGGAATAAGGTTTTCCATGAAAGAAAACGCAGAGAGCAGGTAGCCATCGGTTCAAAAGGCGGACAGGTGATCCACTGTAAAACCACATTCAGATCCCAGTCAGGTGCTGGCGGGCGCAGAGGTGGTTTAAGTAGAAGGAGACCTCGGAGAAACCATGCTACGAGAGGGTCGCTGGAAAGAGGTCTGCCGTCCACCGGCACATGGAGTGCTGAAAGAGCACTGAGGTGGACTTTGACGGAGTTGGACTTAAGTCCCAGATTAGAGAGGTAGAGCAGGTACTGCAAGATCACCGACACCGAGCAGGAGAAGGGATCCTGAGACTGCTGTACACACCAAACGGAAAAGCGACGCCATTTAAGGGCGTAGCATTTGCGGGTAGAAGGGCGCCGAGAAGCTAGGATGACCTCTTCCACCTCTGCCGGCAGGAGAAGGGTAGCAAGGACTACCCTTTCAGCCGCCAGGCCATTAGGTTGAGAGATCTGAGGTTGGGGTGTAGCAGAGACCCCTGATCCTGTGTTAGGAGATCCAGTTGAAACCCCAGAGGGAACGGATCCTCCGCCGCTAATTGTAACAGGAGTGGGAACCACGGCTGTCTGGGCCAGCGAGGAGCCACCAGGATCATGGACGCTTTGTCCCGGAGAACCTTGAACAGAGTTCGAGAGACGAGCGGGATGGGAGGAAAAGCATAGAGAAGGCTTTCCGACCATGAGAGCAGAAAAGCATCTGCCGCTACCCGAAGGGGATGTGGCTGACGAGAGCAGAAGCGAGGAAGTTGCCGGTTGAGAGGACTGGCAAAGAGATCCATCGTGGGGAGGCCCCACTTCAGAAAGAGTTTCTGAACTACCAAGGGATCCAGACGCCACTCGTGCGGCTGGAGTATCCTGCTGAGTTTGTCCGCCAGGCAATTTTCTTGGCCTGGGAGATAAACTGCCTTGAGAAGAATGCCGTGACTGACAGCCCAAGAGCAGAGCTTCTGAGCTTCTCGGCAGAGAAGGAAGGAGCCCGTGCCCCCCTGCTTGTTCACGTAGAACATGGCAACTTGATTGTCCGTCTGGACAAGGACGGACTGGTGAGAAGTCAGGTGGGAGAAAGCCTTGAGCGCCAGACGAATAGCTCTGAGCTCCAGGAAGTTGATCTGTTGAGCAGACTCCCACGCGGTCCAGAGACCTTGAGTACATGCCCCCTGGCAATGAGCTCCCCAACCCAGGAGGGAAGCATCGGTCGTCAGCACTTGAGCCGGCTGAGGCGACTGAAACGGCATTCCAAGCACCAGGTTCGGCCGATGAAGCCACCTCTGTAGGGAAGAGGCCAGCGGTCTGGAGAGGCGCACTAAGTCGGCTAGTCCGCCGGTGGCTTGTTGCCACTGCTGGCGAAGGCACCATTGAGCCGGCCGCATATTCAGGCGAGCATTGGGGGTCACGTGGACGGTGGAAGCCATATGGCCGAGTAGTCTCAGGAAGCGCCTGGCGGAGACCAGGGACTGGCTGCGAAAACGGCCGGCTAGGTCCATGAGCCGTTGAGCCCTGTCGAGAGGCAGGAAAGCTCGAGCCTGAGGAGTGTGCAGTCTTGCGCCGATGAACTCGAGATCCTGTGAGGGGAGCAAAGTGGACTTTGCGAAGTTTATGACAAAGCCCAAGTGCTGCAGAAGAGTCACCGTGCGGTGTGTGGCATTGGCGACTGCCGGAGAGGACGACGCTCTGATGAGCCAGTCGTCGAGGTACGGAAAGACATAGAGGCCGTGAAGCCTGAGATAGGCCGCCACCACCGCGAGACATTTTGTGAAGACTCGCGGTGCGGAGGATAGGCCAAAGGGCAGTACTCTGTACTGGTAGTGATTTCCTGCCACCACAAACCTTAGGTACTGGCGGTGGCTTGGGTGGATGAGGATGTGCGTGTAGGCATCCTTTAGATCCAAGGAGCATAGCCAATCTCCCTGCTGGAGGTAGGGCAGAAGGATTCCAAGGGTAAGCATCTTGAACTTTTCCCGCACAAGGAACTTGTTGAGGTTGCGCAAGTCCAGGATGGGTCTGAGGCTTCCTGTCCTTTTTGGTATTAGGAAATACCTGGAATAAAAGCCTTGACCTCTCAGGTGGTGGGGCACCGGTTCCACAGCCTGGTCCTGAAGAAGACTTGCTAACTCCTGAAGGAGTAAGTCCCTGTGCAGAGGGAGTCGAGGCGGTTCTCCCGGAAAATAAGAGGGAGGGACCTGATGGAAGTGGAGAAGATATCCTTCTCGCACGACTTGAAGCACCCAGGCATCTGAAGTGATGTTGGACCACCTGTGGGCGAAGTGAACCAGCCGGCCTCCGGTGCTGGGAGGAACCAGCTGAGGGGGAGAGGCTATGCTGAGGAAGTCAAAAACCCCCACCCTGCTGAGCAGGGGCTGGTGGTGCAGGCTTGGGGGCTTGCTGCCTACGGGACCCGTTACCCCGTCCCTTGGCCTGCTGACCCTGTTGGGGAGCTGGAGGGGCCTGATATTGGGGGTAGTGTTTATAGGCAGCCGCCTTTCTCGGGTAAAAGGACTTCTTTCCCGAGCCCTTCTTTTTCTGGGAAGGGGCGGAGGTCTTCCTAGAAAGCCTGGTCCTGGTGAGAGTCTCCGTCTCGATTTGTGCAGCCTTTTCAGCCATGGGCTTGCCAAAGAGGTTCTCACCTCTGCAGGGGACATCGACCAACTTGTCCTGCACCCAGGGTTCAAGGTCAGACGACTGAAGCCAAGCCTGTCGGCGGGCACCGATACCAGCTGCGGCCACACGAGCCGATGCTTCAAAGCCGTCATAGGCTGCTCGGGACATGAATTTGGAGCATTCCCGTATACCAGTTGTTAAGGCTAGGAACCTCCGCAAAGGTTCCTCGGACAGTCCAGCGGAGAATCCGGCTAGCTCTTTAGCCAGGTCTCGGAGATACATGCCCATGTATAGCTGGTAGGTCTGGACACGACAAGCCAGCATAGAGCCCTGGAAACACTTCTTACCAAGGCCATCCAGGTTACGGGCCTCCCTGCCAGGAGGCACCGAGGAGTGCATTTTCTGGCTCTTAAGCCTATGCATGGCCGATTCCACTACCATGGAATGGTGCGGCAGCTGTGCTTTTTGGAAGCCAGGACTCTTGCGGACTTGATAGATGGAATTGACCCGCTTGCTCAATACCGGCGACGAGGCCGGACTCTCCCACATGCGGAAGAGTAGTCGTTCCAGCATGGGAGGCACCGGTACAGTAAAGTGCTCCCGGGCGGGAGAGTCGTACTGAAGGGCGTCGAGCTCTTCGGCTCGAGGCTCCTCCTCGGGATCCGCAGGGAAGGCCAAAGCCTTGGCCATATCCCTGACGAAGTCCGAGAACCGGGCATCCTCCGGAGGGGACTGTTTCCGAGGTTCGGACTCAGGTGAGTCCGAGGGGACACACCGAGTCCGAAAGGAATCAGGTGACTCCTCCTCTTCAGACTCCCAGACCGACTCCGAGGAGGAATCAGTGGGGTCGGCTCGGGCAGGCGGAGGCGTCGGCCGCCCCGACGCCAAGGGAGTCGGCGGCGACGACCTCGGTCCCGAACGGGAGGCAGAGGGTGACCTCGACCGAGGATCGACTCGAGTTCGCATGGACTCGAGGATCGGCTTGGTCTCCGGGGTCGACTTAGACGTCGACGTCCCGGCGGTCGGGGCAGCGGCGCCAGCGAGGCTAGCGATCAGTGCCCGCTGCTGGTCCATGAAGGCAGATAGTCTGCTCTCCAAGGCCGTCAACCTGAGTCCGACCTCAGGTGACCCAGCAGCCCCAGACTCGGGGCCCGACGTCGGACCTCTCGGAGGCGAGTCCAGAAGGACCACAGGACTTACCGGAGCAGGCAACTCCGACTCCAGGCGAGGTCGCTTCGGGAGGTGCTCCTTCTCCAAAGACCCGGGACGGCTGTCGGGGCTATGCGACCTGGCCCTCGCGGAGCCAGGAGCGTCCACCGACGACGCCCTCGCGGGTTTTGTCTTCCGTCGATGGTCTCCGGAGGGAGAACCCCTGTCGGAGGAGCTTCGGCGATGGTCAGAGCTGGAGCCTCTGGATGCCGAGGCCTCCGACGAGGTCCGGGTACGGCTGGGGTCAGCGAAGATTCTATCCCGCTGATGCCGCCGACTCCTCAACGCTTTGGAGGACATTTTGCCACAGGCTCCACAGATCATTTCTTCATGATCCGGGCCCAGGCAACGGAGGCCATTATCGTGTGTGTCAGTGAGTGACATATTTCTGTCACACTGACCACACCGCTTGAAACCACTGGCAGCCATCGGGGGAAAAAGGGCCCCTGCAAGGTCAAAGGACCGGGCTGCCAGCGAAAAAACCGAAAATGAAACTGACCAAAAATCAGAAAAACCGAAAAATAAGAGAAGGACTCGCAACGGCGTCGCGAGTCCGGGCAGGAAAACGACCGGCGTCGAACCGAATTGAAAAACGAGAAAAACTCACAAAAATCAACTTTTTTAGCGGGGACACGACGGGTACGTCTGTAGGGCTCCGCGGAAAAAAGAAGACTGGCTAAGATGGCACCCTTGGGCGGGAAGGCGACCGCGCATGCGCGCTGCAATTCCCAAAGGCTTTCTGTGAAAGCTGGGGAAAATTGCTCCGCGAGGGCTCCGTCGGCGCCGACGTCACCCATATGTGAGGACTGACTTCCTGCTTGGTCCTGGAGAATGGGACATTAACCTGTTAGCAGAAACATGAAGTTAGAACAGCCTTTCTCCTGTGCTAACTGTAATCTTTGTAACTAGCCAGTCAGCAGTGATATTGGGAAATTATCCCGATAGCAGAAACATGAAGTTAGTTCAGCCTTTTCCCTGTGCTAACTGTAATCTTTGTAGCTAGCCAGTCAGCAGTACCATTGGGACATTAACCCACTAGCAAAAACATGAAGTTCGGACAGCCTTTCCCCTCTGCTAACTGTAAACTTTGTAACTAGCCAGTCAGCAGTGATATTGGGACATTAACTCGCTGTCAGAAACATAAAGTTAGGACAGCCTTTCCCCCTGTGCTATCTGTACTCTTTGTAACTAGCCAGTCAGCAGTGATATTGGGACATTAACCCTCTAGCACAAACTTGAAGTAAGGACAGTCTTTTCCCTCTGCTAACTGTAATCTTTGAAGCTAGCCAGTCAGCAGTGACATTGGGACATTAACCCGCTAGCAGAGTCATGAAGTTAGGAAAGCCTTTCCCCTGTGCTAACTGTAATCTTTGTAACTAGCCAGTCAGCAGTGATATTAGGACATTAACCCGCTAGCAGAGTCATGAAGTTAGGAAAGCCTTTCCCCTGTGCTGTAATCTTTGTAACTAGCCAGTCAGCACTGATATTGGGAAATTATCCCGATAGCAGAAACATGAAGTTAGGACAGCCTTTCCCCTGTGCTAACTGTAATCTTTGTAACTAGACAGTCAGCAGTGATATTAGGACATTAAACCACTGGCAGAAGCATGAATTTAGGACATCCTTTCCCCGTGCTAACTGTAACCTTTGTAGCTAGCCAGTCAGCAGTGATATTGGGACATTAACCCGCTGGCAGAAACATGAATTTAGGACAGCCTTTCCCCTGTGCTAACTGTAATCTTTGTAACTAGCCAGTCAGCAGTGATATTAGGACATTAAACCACTGGCAGAAACATGAATTTAGGACATCCTTTCCCCGTGCTAACTGTAATCTTTGTAGCTAGCCAGTCAGCAGTGATATTGGGACATTAACCCGCTAGCAGAGTCATGAAGTTAGGAAAGCCTTTCCCCTATGCTAACTGTAATCTTTGTAACTTGCCAGTCAGCAATGATATTGGGACATTAACCCAGTGGTAGAAACATGAAGTTAGGACAGTCTTTCCCCCTGTGCTAACTGTAATCTTTGTAACAAGCCAGTCAGCAGTGATATTGGGACATTAACCCGCTAGCAGAAACATAAAGTTAGGACAGCCTTTCCCCTGTGCAATGTGTAATCTTTGTAGCTAGCCAGTCAGCAGTGATATTGGACATTAACCCGCTGGCAGAAACATGATGTTAGGAGAGCCTTTCCCCTGTGCTAACTCTAATCTTTTTAGCTAGCCAGTCAGCAATGATATTGAGAGATTAACCTGCTAGCAGAAACATGAAGTTAGGACAGCCTTTCCCCTGTTCTAACTGTAATCTTTGTAACTAGCCAGTCAGCAGTGATATAGGGACATTAACCAGCCAGCAGAAACATGAAGTTAGGACAGGCTTTCCCCTGTGCTAACTGTAATCTTTGTAACTAGCCAGTCAGCAGTGATATTGGGACATTAACCCGCTGGCAGAAACATGAAGTAAGGACAGCCTTTCCCCCTGTGCTAACTGTAATCTTTGTAACTAGCCAGTCAGCAGTGATAATGGGACATTAACCCGCTAGCAGAAACATGACGTTAGGACAGCCTTTCCTCTGTGCTAACTGTAATCTTTGTAACTAGCCAATCAGCAATGATATTGAGACATTAACCTGCTACCAGAAACATGACGTTAGGACAGCCTTTACCCTGTGCTAACTGTAATCTTTGTAACTAGACAGTCTGCAGTATTATTGGGACATTAACCCGCAAGCAGAATCATGAATTTAGGACAGCCTTTCCAATGTGCTGTAATCTTTGTAACTAGCCAGTCAGCAGTGATATTGGGAAATTAACCCGATAGCAGACACAAGAAGTTAGGACAGCCTTTTCCCTGTGCTAACTGTAATCTTTGTAGCTAGCCAGCCAGCAGTGACATTGGGACATTAATCCGCTAGCAGAAACATGAAGTTAGGATAGCATTTCCCCTGTGCTGACTGTAATCTTTGTAACTAGCCAGTCAGCAGTGATATTGGGACATTACCCCACTAGCAGAAACATGAAGTTAGGACAGCCTTTCCCTCTGTACTAACTGTAACACAGAGGATCTCTAAAGGTAAAAAGTGGGCTGTTGTAGATGTTGTTATGGAAGGACAGACTAGATAGGCCATGTGGTCTTTTTCTGTCATCATGTTTCTATGTTTCTATGTAAGCTTTGTAAATAGCCAGACAGCAGTGATATTGGGACATTAACCCGCTAGCAGAAATATGAAGTTAGGTCAGCCTTTCCCCTGTGCTAACTGTAATCTTTGTAGCTAGCCAGTCAGCAGTGACATTGGGACATTAACCCTCTAACAGAAACATGAGGTTAGGACAGCCTTTCCCCTGTGCTAACTGTAATCTTTGTAACTTGCCAGTCAGCAATGATATTGGGACATTAACCCAGGGGTAGAAACATGAATTTAGGACAGCCTTTCCCCCTGTGCTAATTATAATCTTTGTAACTAGACAGTCAGCAGTGATATTAGGACATTAAACCACTGGCAGAAACATGAATATAGGACATCCTTTCCCCTTGCTAACTTTAAACTTTGTAACTAGCCAGTCAGCAGTGATATTGGGACATTAACCCGCTAGCAGAAACATGAAGTTAGGAAAGCCTTTCCCCCAGTGCTAGCTGTAATCTTTGCAACTAGCCAGTCAGCAGTGATATTGGGACATTAAACCGCTAGCAGAAACATGAAGTTAGGACAGCCTTTCCCCTGTGCTAACTGTAATCTTTGTAACTAGCCAGTCAACAGTGATATTGGGACATTAACCCGCAAGCAGAATCATGAATTTAGGACAGCCTTTTCCCTGTGCTAACTGTAATCTTTGTAGCTAGCCAGTCAGCAGTACCATTGGGACATTAACCCTCTAGCACAAACTTGAAGTTAGGACAGCCTTTTCCCTATGCTAACTGTAATCTTTGAAGCTAGCCAGTCAGCAGTGACATTGGGACATTAACCCGCTAGCAGAAACATGAAGTTAGGACAGCCTTTTCCCTGTGCTATCTGTTATCTTTGTAACTAACCTGTCAGCAAATGATATTGGGACATTAACCCGCTGGCAGAAACATGAATTTAGGACACCCTTTCCCCTGTGCTAACTGTAATCTTTGTAACTAGCCAGTCAGCAGTGATATTAGGACATTAACCCGCTAGCAGAGTCATGAAGTTAGGAAAGCCTTTCCCCTGTGCTGTAATCTTTGTAACTAGCCAGTCAGCAGTGACATTGGGACATTAACCCTCAAGCAGAATCATGAATTTAGGACAGCCTTTCCCCTGTGCGAACTGTAATCTTTGTAACTTGCCAGTCATCAATGATATTGGGACATTAACCCAGTAGTAGAAACATGACTTTAGGACAGTCTTTCCCCCTGTGCTAATTATAATCTTTGTAACTAGACAGTCAGCAGTGATATTAGGACATTAAACCACTGGCAGAAACATGAATTTAGGACATCCTTTCCCCGTGCTAACTGTAATCTTTGTAGCTAGCCAGTCAGCAGTGATATTGGGACTTTAACCCGCTGGCAGAAACATGAATTTAGGACAGCCTTTCCCCCTGCTAACTGTAATCTTTGTAGCTAGCCAGTCAGCAGTGATATTGGGACATTAACCCGCTAGCAGAGTCATGAAGTTAGGAAAGCCTTTCCCCTGTGCTAACTGTAATCTTTGTAACTTGCCAGTCAGCAATGATATTGGGACATTAACCCAGTGGTAGAAACATGAAGTTAGGACAGTCTTTCCCCCTGTGCTAACTGTAATCTTTGTAACTAGCCAGTCAGCAGTGATATTAGGACATTAAACCACTGGCAGAAACATGAATTTAGGACATCCTTTCCCCGTGCTAACTGTAATCTTTGTAGCTAGCCAGTCAGCAGTGATATTGGGACATTAACCCGCTAGCAGAGTCATGAAGTTAGGAAAGCCTTTCCCCTATGCTAACTGTAATCTTTGTAACTTGCCAGTCAGCAATGATATTGGGACATTAACCCAGTGGTAGAAACATGAAGTTAGGACAGTCTTTCCCCCTGTGCTAACTGTAATCTTTGTAACAAGCCAGTCAGCAGTGATATTGGGACATTAACCCGCTAGCAGAAACATAAAGTTAGGACAGCCTTTCCCCTGTGCAATGTGTAATCTTTGTAGCTAACCAGTCAGCAGTGATATTGGACATTAACCCGCTGGCAGAAACATGATGTTAGGAGAGCCTTTCCCCTGTGCTAACTCTAATCTTTTTAGCTAGCCAGTCAGCAATGATATTGAGAGATTAACCTGCTAGCAGAAACATGAAGTTAGGACAGCCTTTCCCCTGTTCTAACTGTAATCTTTGTAACTAGCCAGTCAGCAGTGATATAGGGACATTAACCAGCCAGCAGAAACATGAAGTTAGGACAGGCTTTCCCCTGTGCTAACTGTAATCTTTGTAACTAGCCAGTCAGCAGTGATATTGGGACATTAACCCGCTGGCAGAAACATGAAGTAAGGACAGCCTTTCCCCCTGTGCTAACTGTAATCTTTGTAACTAGCCAGTCAGCAGTGATAATGGGACATTAACCCGCTAGCAGAAACATGACGTTAGGACAGCCTTTCCTCTGTGCTAACTGTAATCTTTGTAACTAGCCAATCAGCAATGATATTGAGACATTAACCTGCTACCAGAAACATGACGTTAGGACAGCCTTTACCCTGTGCTAACTGTAATCTTTGTAACTAGACAGTCTGCAGTATTATTGGGACATTAACCCGCAAGCAGAATCATGAATTTAGGACAGCCTTTCCAATGTGCTGTAATCTTTGTAACTAGCCAGTCAGCAGTGATATTGGGAAATTAACCCGATAGCAGACACAAGAAGTTAGGACAGCCTTTTCCCTGTGCTAACTGTAATCTTTGTAGCTAGCCAGCCAGCAGTGACATTGGGACATTAATCCGCTAGCAGAAACATGAAGTTAGGAAAGCATTTCCCCTGTGCTGACTGTAATCTTTGTAACTAGCCAGTCAGCAGTGATATTGGGACATTACCCCACTAGCAGAAACATGAAGTTAGGACAGCCTTTCCCTCTGTACTAACTGTAACACAGAGGATCTCTAAAGGTAAAAAGTGGGCTGTTGTAGATGTTGTTATGGAAGGACAGACTAGATAGGCCATGTGGTCTTTTTCTGTCATCATGTTTCTATGTTTCTATGTAAGCTTTGTAAATAGCCAGACAGCAGTGATATTGGGACATTAAACCGCAAGCAGAAACGTGAAGTTAGGACAGCCTTTTTCCCTGTGCTAACTGTAATCTTTGTACCCAGCCAGTCAGCAATGATATTGGGACATTAACCCGCTAGCAGAAACATGAAGTTAGGACAGACCTTCCCCCGTGCTAACTGTAATCTTTGTAACTAGCCAGACAGCAGTGATATTGGGACATTAACCCGCTAGCAGAAATATGAAGTTAGGTCAGCCTTTCCCCTGTGCTAACTGTAATCTTTGTAGCTAGCCAGTCAGCAGTGACATTGGGACATTAACCCTCTAACAGAAACATGAGGTTAGGACAGCCTTTCCCCTGTGCTAACTGTAATCTTTGTAACTTGCCAGTCAGCAATGATATTGGGACATTAACCCAGGGGTAGAAACATGAATTTAGGACAGCCTTTCCCCCTGTGCTAATTATAATCTTTGTAACTAGACAGTCAGCAGTGATATTAGGACATTAAACCACTGGCAGAAACATGAATATAGGACATCCTTTCCCCTTGCTAACTTTAAACTTTGTAACTAGCCAGTCAGCAGTGATATTGGGACATTAACCCGCTAGCAGAAACATGAAGTTAGGAAAGCCTTTCCCCCAGTGCTAGCTGTAATCTTTGCAACTAGCCAGTCAGCAGTGATATTGGGACATTAAACCGCTAGCAGAAACATGAAGTTAGGACAGCCTTTCCCCTGTGCTAACTGTAATCTTTGTAACTAGCCAGTCAACAGTGATATTGGGACATTAACCCGCAAGCAGAATCATGAATTTAGGACAGCCTTTTCCCTGTGCTAACTGTAATCTTTGTAGCTAGCCAGTCAGCAGTACCATTGGGACATTAACCCTCTAGCACAAACTTGAAGTTAGGACAGCCTTTTCCCTGTGCTAACTGTAATCTTTGAAGCTAGCCAGTCAGCAGTGGCATTGGGACATTAACCCGCTAGCAGAAACATGAAGTTAGGACAGCCTTTTCCCTGTGCTATCTGTTATCTTTGTAACTAACCTGTCAGCAAATGATATTGGGACATTAACCCGCTGGCAGAAACATGAATTTAGGACACCCTTTCCCCTGTGCTAACTGTAATCTTTGTAACTAGCCAGTCAGCAGTGATATTAGGACATTAACCCGCTAGCAGAGTCATGAAGTTAGGAAAGCCTTTCCCCTGTGCTGTAATCTTTGTAACTAGCCAGTCAGCAGTGACATTGGGACATTATCCCGATAGCAGAAACATGAAGTTAGGACAGCCTTTTCCCTGTGCTAACTGTAATCTTTGTAACTAGCCAGTCAGCAGTGATATTGGGACATTAACCCTCAAGCAGAATCATGAATTTAGGACAGCCTTTCCCCTGTGCTAACTGTAATCTTTGTAACTTGCCAGTCATCAATGATATTGGGACATTAACCCAGTAGTAGAAACATGACTTTAGGACAGTCTTTCCCCCTGTGCTAATTATAATCTTTGTAACTAGACAGTCAGCAGTGATATTAGGACATTAAACCACTGGCAGAAACATGAATTTAGGACAGCCTTTCCCCGTGCTAACTGTAATCTTTGTAGCTAGCCAGTCAGCAGTGATATTGGGACTTTAACCCGCTGGCAGAAACATGAATTTAGGACAGCCTTTCCCCCTGCTAACTGTAATCTTTGTAGCTAGCCAGTCAGCAGTGATATTGTGACTTTAACCCGCTAGCAGAGTCATGAAGTTAGGAAAGCCTTTCCCCTGTGCTAACTGTAATCTTTGTAACTTGCCAGTCAGCAATGATATTGGGACATTAACCCAGTGGTAGAAACATGAAGTTAGGACAGTCTTTCCCCCTGTGCTAACTGTAATCTTTGTAACTAGCCAGTCAGCAGTGTTATTGGGACATTAACCCGCTAGCAGAAACATAAAGTTAGGACAGCCTTTCCCCTGTGCAATGTGTAATCTTTGTAGCTAACCAGTCAGCAGTGATATTGGACATTAACCCGCTGGCAGAAACATGAAGTTAGGAGAGCCTTTCCCCTGTGCTAACTCTAATCTTTTTAGCTAGCCAGTCAGCAATGATATTGAGACATTAACCCGCTGGCAGAAACATGAAGTAAGGAAAGCCTTTCCCCTGAGCTAACTGTAATCTTTGTAACTAGCCAGTCAGCAGTGATATTGGACATTAACCCGCTGGCAGAAAATAGTAATTAGATCTTACCTGCTAATTGCTGTTCCTGAAGGAACGACAGTCCAGTCCCTTCACTTCTGGGTTGCGTAACCCTTCCAGCAGCTTGGAGGCTGAGCCCATCTTTTTGGGGGATGGAGCGGTATAAATACCACTGGGACCACCCACCCACTCCAGTATTCGATTGAAAAAGCAGATCTAACAAACTCTTACTGGAAACTTAACTATAAAAAACTCAAACCTATGCAACAGGCATATATATTGAAAAATCTTTTTTTTTTTTTTTAATGGAAAACCAAGGAGAGGAGGCCTGGGAATAGCCTGAGGAGATGTCTGCTTCTACCCGAGCCGGCTTCCTCCCGGACTTCTTCCTGCCGTACCGGAGCTACGGCCCCAACGATGCCTTGCCCTGAACCCGAGGTGTGAAACGGTTGCCGGAACGGGTGGGATCAGGGACTGGACTGTCGTTCCTTCAGGAACAGCAATTAGCAGGTAAGATCTAATTACTATTTCCTTATCGTCACTCCAGTCCAGTCCCTTCACTTCTGGGAAGTACCAGAGCAGTTCACCCCTGGGAGGGTTCCGGCATACCGGACTGAAGAACCGCTAGCCCGAACCGGGCGTCCGCTGCACTCTGCACGTCCAACCTATAGTGCTTGGAGAAGGTATGCAGCGATGACCAAGTCGCTGCCCTGCAGATGTCCATCGGAGGTACCAGGGAAAATTCCGCCCAAGAGGCCGCCTGAGCCCTAGTGGAGTGGGCCCGCAGCCCCACCGGAACCTGCTTCCCCTTCAGGATGTAAGCGGAGGCAATCGCCTCTCTGATCCACCTGGAGATGGAAGCCTTGGCCGCCGACTCCCCTTTGTGCGGCCCTCCAAACTGGATGAATAGACGGTTGGACTTTCGGAATGGCGCTGTGCGCGAGAGGTAACGTTTCAAGATTCTCTGGACGTCTAGTAGACGCAGCCTGTCGTCTTTACCTATCTGCCCCTTAGACGCTAAGACTGGCATGGTAACTGTCTGGTTCACATGAAAAGGAGAGATAACCTTGGGTAAAAAGGACGGTACTGTACGCAGAACCACCTTGTCCTTGAGAAAGGCCAGGAAGGGGGGCTGGGACGAGAGCGCCTGCAATTCTGAGACCCTTCTGGCCGAGCAAATGGCGACCAGGAAAACTGTCTTTAGAGTTAAATCCTTTAAGGAGGCTCTCTTCACTGGCTCGAAGGGTTCCCCGACCAAGGCACTTAGCACTAAGTTGAGATCCCAAGGAGGGATGACCGATCTCCGTTGCGGACGTAGCCGACTAACCGCTCGTAGGAACCTGGCAACGTCCGGGTGCACCCCTAAGGGTCTGCCCCGGACCTTTCCTCTATAGCAAGAGATAGCCGCCAACTGAACCCGCAAGGAGCTATGAGCCAGACCCTTTTCGAAGCCTGCTTGCAAGAAGTCCAGAATCTCCGGAACCGAGGCCGAAAGCGGTTTCCGACGATGCTCCGCGCACCAAGCTTCGAAGATGCACCAAACTCTTACATAAGAAAGACAGGTCGAGCGCTTTTTGGCCTTCAGTAGAGTCGAGATTACCGCTCCTGAGTAGCCTCGCTTTAGCAGCCGCGCCCTCTCAATAGCCAGGCCGTAAGCGAGAACCGATCCACGTGAGGCATCCGGACCGGACCCTGCCTCAGCAGGTCCCTTTTGAAAGGGAGCCGCCAAGGACGGTCGGCGAGCAGCCTGATCAGATCGGCATACCATGGGCAGCGAGGCCAATCCGGAGCTATGAGAATTACCAAGCCATGGTGAGACTCTACCCGTTGGAGAACTTTCCCGATCATAGCCCAAGGGGGGAATACATAGAGAAGACCCTCCGAAGGCCACTTTTGAGACAGGGCATCTAAGCCTTCGGACATCCTTTCCTTCCTTCGGCTGAAGAATCTGTCCACCTTGGCTGTAGAGAACCGTGCCATGAGGTCCATGACTGGGCAGCCCCCAAAGGGCTACTATCTGGTTGAAGGTCTCTTGTTCCAGCTCCCATTCCCCGTGGTCTATCTTGCACCTGCTGAGGAAGTCAGCCGTGACGTTGTCCTCTCCCGCCACATGCTGCGCTGACAGAGCTAGAAGCCGGGACTCCGCCCACTGGAAAAGAGAGTCCGCCTCCTTCTCTAAGGCACGACTGCTGGTGCCTCCCTGGTGGTTGATGTAGGCCACCGCGGTGACATTGTCGGAGAGAACTCGAATAGCCTTTCCCTGCACTAATATCCTGAATGCCTTGAGAGCCAGAGTGACAGCCCGCAATTCCAGTCTTTTGATGGGCCACTGTGATTCCAACTGTGACCAGAGACCCTGGACGAACTGGTCCTCGCAGTGCGCTCCCCAGCCTGTCAGGCTGGCATCCGTCGTTAACAACAACCACTGATGGGGATCGAGAGGCATTCCGCGGTCCAGGTTCTTCGGGCACCTCCACCATTGGAGGGACTGCTTGGTCCATGGAGCGCAAGGTAACTGCATCGAGAGGGGCTGATGCTGGGGAGACCAACGACGCAATAGCGCCCGCTGCAGTGGTCGCATGTGGGCCCTGGCCCATGGCACCACCTCTATTGATGCCGCCATAGTTCCCAGAACTTGGAGATAATGCCAGGCTGAGGGATTTCTTCTGGCCAGGAACTGCGTGATTAGAACCCTTAGATCTCTTGACCTTGACCGTGACAGGAACACCCTGCCCCTGAGGGTGTCGAATCTTGCTCCGAGATACTCGAGTTCCTGAGAGGGAGTCAACCTGCTCTTTGTCCGGTTGATGACCCACCCCAACTCCTCTAAGACCTGAATCACTCTGGCCGTTGCCGAGTGGCTTTCCGGAGCTGACTTTGCGCGGATTAGCCAGTCGTCCAAGTAGGGGTGTACTAATATGCCTTCCTTCCTTAGGAAGGCCGCCACTACGACCATTACCTTGGTGAACGTCCTGGGAGCCGTGGCAAGGCCAAAGGGCAGGGCCTGGAACTGAAAGTGGCCTCTTGGTACCGCGAATCTCAGGAATTGTTGATGGGACTCCTGACCGGGATGTGCAAGTAGGCTTCCGTCAAGTCGAGGGAAGTGAGGAACTCCCCTCCTCTCACGGCCGCTATGACTGAACGTAGGGTCTCCATCCGAAAGTGAGGTACCCTGAGGCAGCGGTTGACTTGTTTTAGATCTAGGATTGGCCGAAAGGAGTCCTCCCTTTTCGGGACCACAAAGTAAATCGAGTACCGACCGGATCCGTATTGGTCTGGGGGTACTGGAATTACCGCCCCTAAGTCTATTAGACGGGCAAGAGTAGACTCGATCGCTGCCCTTTTTGCTGGAGCTCCACAGGGCGACTGAACAAAAGCCGGTGGGATTTGCTTTGCGAATTCTAGCGCGTAACCTTCTCTGATCACCTCTAGAACCCATTGATCGGACGTGACCCGGGACCAGGCGGGGAGAAACAGCCTCAGGCAGCCGCCTACCGGCCGTCCTTCCCCCTGGACCCCCGACACCTCATTGTTGCTTCCTAGGGCCCGAGAAGGAGGAGGAAGAGGAGGAGGAGGAAGCTCCAAACCCCCGACCTGCCCCTCGAAAACCTCTGAAACCTTGTCCCTTAGAGGGAAACAGGCCCCTGGAAAAGGGGTTTGATCTGGCGGTCCGAAATCTCCGCGTCTCCCTAGGCTGAGTGCGCACAGGGGCTTGGGAGCGGCCTAGTCTCGGTCTATCTTCCGGAAGCCTACCTCCTTTAGACTCGCCCAGATCCTTGACCAGCTTCTCCAGATCCTCCCCGAATAAAAGTTTCCCTTTAAAAGGGAGTCGACTTAGCCGCGCCTTCGAGGACGCATCAGCTGCCCAATTACGTAGCCACAGATAACGCCTAGCCGCCACCACCGAGGCCATGTTCTTGGCTAGGCTTCTGATGAGGTCATACTGACTATCCGCCAAGTAGGCTGCGCCGGATTCCACTTTGGCGGAGTTTGCCTGGATCTCGGCCGAAGAGTCCTCTGACTGAAGCTGCTGAGCCCATCTTAGGCAGGCTCGAGCTACCCAGGCTCCTGACACGGAGGCCTGTAATGCAAGGGCACTTACATCAAAGGCTTGTTTCAGGAGTGTATCCAGCTTCCTGTCCTGTGCGTCTTTTAAGGCTGAACTGCCCTCAACTGGGATAGTCGTCTTCTTAGTGACTGCAGATACCGCTGCATCCACCCTGGGCGATTTTAGCAGTTCCTTATCTGACTCTGGGAGAGGGTATAGGCGGGACATGGTTCGGACTCCTCTTAGACTGGATTCCGGTTGGTCCCATTCTTCCTGGATCATCTGGCGTACTACTCTGTGGACCGGAAAGACCTTCTCGGATTTCCTAATGGCCTGTATTAAGGGGTCCTCCAATGCCTCCTCCTGCGATGGTACATCTGAGGCCACATTGAGTACTTTTAAGGATTCATTATTTATTTATTTATTTATTTATTTATTTATTTTATAACTTTTATATACCGCGCTATTTGTTATCAGTGCGGTTTACATACAACAAGGGTGCACAGTCAGAAGTCTGTTCTGTGCTTACATTGTAACAGGAGTTTAAACTTGGAACATACATTGTAACAGGAGCATAAACTTGGAGCAACAGGGGAACTAAAAACATATGTACAAAATAATTAGATTTGGATTGTATATACAGGAGGTCTAAGGCGGGTTCAAGATACTTGTGACAGGGTGCGGTTTGTAGACATTGGCAGGTGGGCAAGTAGAGGTGGGGTGGATGCTTGAGCAAAGTGAAGTAGGAAAATGTGGTGTTTAATTGCCTTACGGAACTGCATAAGGCCTTTGATGGATCTAATTTCAGGTGGAAGTTCGTTCCAACATTTTGGGGCATAGAAGGCGAATGTTCTTTTCTTGGTCGTCTGTGTGCACTTGATGGATTCTTTGGGGATGATCAAGGTATTGTCAGTTACTGATCTTCTGAGTCTGTTTTTCGGGGTGAGGGTGATAAGGTCACTGAGTGTTGTGGGGGCTAGGTTGTTGATGATCTTGAAGATGATGAGAAGGATCTTGTATGTTAACCTGCAGTGAATAGGAAGCCAGTGGAGTTCCTTGAGTATCGGGGTAATATGGTCTGATCTTGTTAAACCACAGAGAACACGCGCGGCCGCATTCATGGCGAGTTGTAGCGGATTAAGGGTGTTCTTGGGGAGTCCATAAAGAGCCACATTTGCGTAATCAAAATGTGGGAGAATGAGGGCCTGGAAGATGGTCCTGAAGTCATTATGAGGTAACATGGGCCTGAGGTGTCTTAGCGTTCTAATTTTATTGTAAACAGCTCTGGTGGTGTTTCGTATGTGCTCCTTAAAGTTGAAATGCTGGTCAAGAGTAATCCCTAAGTAGCGAATGGAAGGTTTGCTAGGGAGTTCCGCATCTCTTACTTTTAGGGAGGATGGAGGTGAGAAATCTTTGTTCCTTGAAATGAAGAGAACTTCCGTCTTCTTGAAGTTTATGCGGAGATTTTGAGATAGTAACCAGTCAGTGATGGCGTTGAAACAGTTGATAAGGGTGGAGAAGTCTGGTTGTTTGATTTTGAATGGTGTAAACAGCAGGACGTCGTCTGCATAGATTAGAGTGGAGATATTGAAGGAGCGAATGATGTCGCATATCGGCTGCATGTATACATTGAACAGCAGCGCAGACAAGGAGGAGCCCTGCGGAACACCTTGGTGTTGGCGGAAAGGCGTGGATGTGGTGGAACCAACTCTGACATGCTGCCAACGATCTGATAGATAAGACCTACACCATTCCCAGGCGAGGCCACAGATGCCCTTCTCCTGGAGACGAGTGAGAAGTTGAATGTGATTAACGGAGTCAAATGCGGCAGAGATGTCTAGGAAAATGAGAGCGAAGCCGTTTTCAACCTTGTCCAATCCTCTGTTCAAAGCGTTGGTTAGGGTGGTGAGGAGAGTTTCTACACCGTGAGACTCCCTGAATCCGTGTTGACAGGGGTCGAGAGGTGCCACCTCATCAATGTGGTGTTGAATCTGCCGCTGAACAACCTTCTCTATTATCTTGGACATTATAGGTATACTGGAGATTGGTCGGTAGGAGTCAGTTTTTAGTGGGTCAAGTCTGTTATTCTTCAGAAGTGGTCTTATTGATGTTTGTTTGAGGAATGTGGGGAAACAGCCTGTTTTAAATGAGAGTTTAATGATGTTGATTAGAGTTGGGCTAAGTTCAACTCGCAGAGCTCTGATCCAGTATGCTGGACAGGGATCACTTGGAGCTGTAGATGCGTTGATGATGGCGATGAGGTCTTGGATGTTTTTCTCTGTTGGAGTTGTGAACATTGTGATAGGTGGAATTGAGGTGGGTGCATAGCTAGGAGTGGTTGCTGAAACTGTGTTGGTTATGGAAGTTTTAGATTGGAGGTAGTCCGCATATGATTGGGGGGAGATAGAGTCAAGTTGGGTAGGTGAAGGTTCCTTGGTTAGGGATTTTACCAGGCTGAAGAGGTCTCTAGGTTTGTTTAGAGAGCGGAGAAGGAGTTTGGCATAGTATTCACTCATTCTGAGGTATATGGTTTCACGGTGGAGTTTAAGGCTGGATAGGTATGTTTCTTTGTCGATTTCGGATCGGGATCTTCTCCATTTTCTTTCAAGCTTCCTAAGGGAGAGGAGGGATGACCGAAGATCTGTTGTAAACCACGGGGCTGGATGTCTCCTTCCTTTAGGTCTCTTAGGAGCTAATGATTTGTCTATGGCTGGTAGTTGAGCAAATGTTTTCAGCGTGATGTTCCAATTGGTGATTGCTTCTTCAAGGTTCAGAGGCATTGGATTAAGCTTAGGTAAGGCAAGTTTAACGAACTCATCTTTATCAAGTGTTCTGAAGTGAGAAGTAGGTCTGGATTCTGTACTGGAGTCTTTGGATGAGAAATGAGTAAGATGGGTGGGTATCTGGAACGTGATTAGCTTGTGGTCTGACCAAGGAATGGGGGTGATCTCCATGTTTAGGTTGGCCTTCTGGTTGATAGCGGATTGGGGAGCAAAAATTAGATCCAGTGGATTTCCTTTAAGATGAGTGGAGGTGTTCACTATTTGCTCGAACCCAAGTGTTTGCATAGCTTCTAGGAAGGCATCTGCTTGGATGGATTGCAGGGAGGGCAGGTTAAAGTCTCCAAGTAGCCAGTTGGGGTTGCGAGGGTTAGTTGGGTTGCAGGCAAGGTTAATAAAAGTAGAGATGACCTCCGGTGGAGAGGAGGGGGATCTGTAAATTAGGTTTATGGTAATTTCTTTGTTGGCAATGGTGATTATGTCCGTGTCTATGGTGCTCTTGGCTGTGAGTAGTTGAAATCCGAGTTCAGTTTTTGCAAGTATAAAGACTCCGCCACCTTTCCGGTTGACCCTGTGGCAGGTATGAATGGAGAAGTTGGGAGGGATTAGTTGGTTTATGAGGGCTGTATCGGTGTCTTTAAGCCACGATTCTGTCACCATGAGGAGATCCAGGCCATGGACAGCTATCAAGTCAGTGATGACTGGCCATTTTTTGCGTACTGAGCGTGAGTTTACAAGGGCACATTTCAGAAAGTGTTGTGACTCTGGTTTCTGTTTGGGATTGTCGGGATGATTGAGGGCTACGTACAGTAGATGAGAGTGTCTAGAGTGGTGTGAGGGGCTGGTATCAGGGTGGAAGGGGTTAGAATGATTCCTCTTGCCCAAGTAGGGTATGGCAGAGATGTGATATTGCCCAGCCGAGAGGGCTATTGAGTGTTGAAAGGTGTTTGCTAGGAGGAATATGGTAGAGAGGGTAAATAGTGGGATGGCCATGGTGGCTGTTGCTTGGGACAAGTTACAGTTGAGACAGTGTTGAGAGAGGTACAATGGGACCTTACCGACAGTTTGTAGGAAAAGCTCTGCAGTACAAGGAGATGATTACATAGTATCATACAGTGGTAATTATCATATGACAATGTTGTTTAGGAAGAGCTTAGGATAACAAGAAGCAAGATCAGCTAATTACACACTTGTGGGGTTTAACATAAGGAGGGGTAACAATGTAGCGTATGGAACAGATTATTCTATAACCTCATGTAGCAGTTAAATATACAAGACAGACAGTGCAAAACACAGAGTTACTGAGGGTACCTTAAGCAGAGAGTTATGTAGAGTTTGTGCAGGTAGCAGGGCACAGCGGACTGGTCGAGAGAACGCCCTGGATAGTGGCCCTTCACGCCGCGCCGGAAGCTCCTCTCGCCTAAAGACCCTAACTATCCGAGATTGATCTTCTTCCGGGATCTCTCCTTCTTCCAGCTCCTCCTCATCCTCGTCCAAATCCTTCACCGAACCATCCTCCTCCGGAGTCCCCTGGGAAAAAGACAGTAGGAGGTCTTCCCCGTCCAGCCACTGACGCTTAGAAGGGATGCTGGATTCAGGATTGATCGCCCCTAGGAGTCTGGATGATCTCTCTTCCCCTGGTGTGGTCACCTCATCTGCCCCTAGGCCCTGCTTGCGCAGGCAGTAGGCCTTATGGAGTAACAGGATGAAGTCAGGGGAGAAAAATTCTCTGTCCCCTCCTGCACTAGAGGGAGGGGGAGGAGGAAGCAGAGGAGGCGTGGGTAGCTCAGAGGTGGTAGAGACCGAACCCTGGGACCCCCCTTCCCCTACTAGAGGGTCAGATGATCCCTGGGAAGGCTGCAATATCTCCTGTTCCACTGATGTAGCCACTGCGGCGCAGCTCCTGCAGATTCCTGTCTCTGCGGAGGTGCCCCTGCGTGTCCCACATGAAGGACAGCGTGGCTTGGATGCCATGGGGAAAGATTGGGGCTTAACTTAGTAGGCCCTTACCACCAGAGCCCAATTTCCCTTAGGGCTCAAATCCTAACAAACCCCCTAGGAGATCTAAAGGGATTACCTTAACTAAAACCAATTGGGCTGCCAAAAAGATAATGGCGATTAAAAAATAAACGTTAAATAAATCGAATAGAAATCGAGCATGAAACTAACCAAAATACATCGAAAATAATAAAATTAATAAAAATAAATTAGATACAATTAGTGGCTAGCTCTCGTTTGTCCCCTAAGGGAGGTACTTGCAGTTTGCAGATTGCCGATCCTGGGCCCGAAGCTGAGAATCCCACCCGAGGGCTCTACACGTGGTAGGCCTCACCATGTGGAGCCTGCTCGGGGAAAAAGGACTCTGGCGTCTGCCTGCACTCCCCCGCTGCGACCGGTGCTGAGCCCTTACAGAATCACGAGTGCGATCGCCGTCTGATCGCACCGTGAGAAAACCGGGGTACCTCGCGGTTCTTCTCCGCGGTCAGTCGCGTCGGGCCGGGATGGAAGACTCCCCTCGGTTGTCGTTGCAGCCTCTAGCGCTCAGCCACCTTCAGGGCTTCGGCGCGAGGCTGTTTTTCCCCCACGACGGCAGAGCAAGGAGTGAAGGAAGCCGGGTAGAGCAGAGCACCTCATCGCTGCTACGACCCGAGGCTTTCCTCTGCGAGCCGCGTCGGAGCTTGAGGAGGGGGGGGGGAGGGAGAAAACAATTCTTAAAGGAGCAGAGCCCCTAAAATCGCCAAAGAAATAAAAGAAATAAAGGAAATTACTGAAAGGTAAAATTAAACACAAATTAAGTTAAAAATTAAGGAAACTAAGCAAATTAAATGTAGGACTCCAGTAAGCCCCAGGCTTACGGAACCCTCCAGCTGCTTGGAGGCTGAGAATACTGGAGTGGGTGGGTGGTCCCAGTGGTATTTATACCGCTCCATCCACCAAAAAGATGGGCTCAGCCTCCAAGCTGCTGGAAGGGTTACGCAACCCAGAAGTGAAGGGACTGGACTGGAGTGACGATAAGGAATATGAAGTAAGGACAGCCTTTCCCCCTGTGCTAACTGTAATCTTTGTAACTAGCCAGTCAGCAATGATATTGGGACATTAAACCAGTGGTAGAAACATGAATTTAGGAAAGCCTTTTCCCCTGTGCTAATTATAATCTTTGTAACTAGACAGTCAGCAGTGATATTAGGACATTAACCCACTGGCAGAAACATGAATTTAGGACAGCCTTTCCCCCTGTGCTAACTGTAATCTATGTAGCTAGCCATTCAGCAGTGATATTGGGACATTAACCCACTGGCAGAAACATGAAGTTAGGACAGCATTTCCCCCTGTGCTAACTGTAATCTTTGTAACTAGCCAGTTAGCATTGATATTGGGACATTAACCCGCTAGCAGAAACTTGAAGTTAGGACAGCCTTTCCCCTGTGCTAAATCTAATCTTTGTAGCTAGCCAGTCAGCAATGATATTGGGACATTAACCTGCTAGCAGAAACATGAAGTTAGGACAGCCTTTCCCCTGTGCTAACTGTAATCTTTGTAGCTAGCCAGTCAGCAGTGACATTGGGACATTAACCCGCTAGCAGAAACATGAATTTAGGACAGCCTTTCCCCTATGCTAACTGTAATCTTTGTAACTAGCCAGTCAGCAGTGATATTGGGACATTAACCCGCCAGCAGAAACATGAAGTTAGGACAGCCTTTCCCCTGTGCTAACTGAAATCTTTGTAGCTAGCCAGTCTGCAGTGACATTGGGACATTAACCCGCTAGCAGAAACATGAAGTTAGGACAGCCTTTCCCCTGTAATAACTGAAATCTTTGTAGCTAGCCAGTCAGCAGTGACAATGGGACATTAACCCGCTAGCAGAAACATGAAGTTAGGAAAGACTTTCCCCTGTGCTAACTGTTATCTTTGTAACTTGCAGTCAGCAGTGATATTGGGACATTAACCCACTGGCAGACACATGAATTTAGGACTGCCTTTCCCCTGTGCTAACTGTAATCTTTGTAGCTAGCCAGTCAGCAGTGATATTGGGACATTAACCCGCCAGAAGAAACATGAAGTTAGGAGAGGCTTTCCCCTGTGCTAACTGTAATCTTTGTAACTAGCCAGTCAGCAATGATATTGGGACATTAACCCACTAGCAGAAACATGAAGTTAGGACAGCCTTTCCCCTGTGCTAACTGTAATCTTTGTAGCTAGCCAGTCAGCAGTGATATTGGGACATTAACCCGCTAGCAGAAACATGAAGTTAGGACAGCCTTCCCCCTCTGCTAACTGAAATCTTTGAAGCTAGCAAGTCAGCAGTGACATTGGGACATTAACCCGCTAGCAGAAACATGAAGTTAGGAGAGACTTTCCCCTGTGCTAACTGTAACATTTGTAACTAGCCAGTCAGCAGTGATATTGGGACATTAACCCACTAGCAGAAACATGAAGTTAGGCCAGCCTTTTCCCTGTGCTAACTGTAATCTATGTAGCTATCCTTCAGCAGTGATATTGGGACATTAACCCGCTGGCAGCAACATGAAGTTAGGACAGCCTTTCCCCCTTTGCTAACTGTAACCTTTGTAACTAGCCAGTCAGCAGTGATATTGGGACATTAACCCGCTAGCAGAAACATGAAGTTAGGACAGCCTTTCCCCTGTGCTAACTGTAATCTTTGTAACTAGCCAGTCAGCAGTGATATTGGGACATTAACCCGCTAGCAGAAACATGAAGTTAGGACAGCCTTTCCCCTGTGCTAACTGTAATCTTTGTAACTAGCCAGTCAGCAGTGATATTGGGACATTAACCCGCTAGCAGAAACATGAAGTTAGGACAGCCTTTCCCCTGTGCTAACTGTAATCTTTGTAACTAGCCAGTCAGCAGTGATATTGGGACATTAACCCGCTAGCAGAAACATGAAGTTAGGACAGCCTTTCCCCTGTGCTAACTGTAATCTTTGTAGCTAGCCAGTCAGCAGTGATATTGGGACATTAACCCGCTAGCAGAAACATGAAGTTAGGACAGCCTTTCCCCTGTGCTAACTGTAATCTTTGTAGCTAGCCAGTCAGCAATGATATTGGGACATTAACCTGCTAGCAGAAACATGAAGTTAGGACAGCCTTTCCCCTGTGCTAAATGTAATCTTTGTAACTAGCCAGTCAGCAGTGATACTGGGACATTAACCTGCTAGCAGAAACTTGAAGTTGGGACAGCCTTTCCCCTGTGCTAACTGTAATCTTTGTAACTAGCCAGTAAGCAGTGATATTGGGACATTAACCCACTAGCAGAAACATGAAGTTAGGACAGACGTTTCCCTGTGCTAACTGTAATCTTTGTAACTAGCCAGTCAGCAGTGATATTGGGACATTAACCCGCTAGCAGAAACATGAAGTTAGGACAGCCTTTCCCCTGTGCTAACTGTAATCTTTGTAACTAGCCAGTCAGCAGTGATATTGGGACATTAACCCGCTAGCAGAAACATGAAGTTAGGACAGCCTTTCCCCTGTGCTAACTGTAATCTTTGTAGCTAGCCAGTCAGCAGTGATATTGGGACATTAACCCGCTAGCAGAAACATGAAGTTAGGACAGCCTTTCCCCTGTGCTAACTGTAATCTTTGTAACTAGCCAGTCAGCAGTGATATTGGGACATTAACCCGCTAGCAGAAACATGAAGTTAGGACAGCCTTTCCCCTGTGCTAACTGTAATCTTTGTAACTAGCCAGTCAGCAGTGATATTGGGACATTAACCCGCTAGCAGAAACATGAAGTTAGGACAGCCTTTCCCCTGTGCTAACTGTAATCTTTGTAGCTAGCCAGTCAGCAGTGATATTGGGACATTAACCCGCTAGCAGAAACATGAAGTTAGGACAGCCTTTCCCCTGTGCTAACTGTAATCTTTGTAACTAGCCAGTCAGCAGTGATATTGGGACATTAACCCACTAGCAGAAACATGAAGTTAGGACAGCCTTTCCCCTGTGCTAACTGTAATCTTTGTAACTAGCCAGTAAACAGTGATATTGGGACATTAACCCACTAGCAGAAACATGAAGTTAGGACAGCCTTTCCCCTGTGCTAACTGTAATCTTTGTAGCTAGCCAGTCAGCAGTGATATTGGGACATTAACCCGCTAGCAGAAACATGAAGTTAGGACAGCCTTTCCCCTGTGCTAACTGTAATCTTTGTAACTAGCCAGTCAGCAGTGATATTGGGACATTAACCCGCTAGCAGAAACATGAAGTTAGGACAGCCTTTCCCCTGTGCTAACTGTAATCTTTGTAACTAGCCAGTCAGCAGTGATATTGGGACATTAACCCGCTAGCAGAAACATGAAGTTAGGACAGCCTTTCCCCTGTGCTAACTGTAATCTTTGTAGCTAGCCAGTCAGCAGTGATATTGGGACATTAACCCGCTAGCAGAAACATGAAGTTAGGACAGCCTTTCCCCTGTGCTAACTGTAATCTTTGTAACTAGCCAGTCAGCAGTGATATTGGGACATTAACCCGCTGGCAGAACCATGAAGTTAGGTGAGCCTTTCCCCTGTGCTAAATCTAATCTTTGTAGCTAGCCATTCAGCAATGATATTGGGACATTATCCTGCTAGCAGAAACATGAAGTTAGGACAGACTTTTCCCCGTGCTAACTGTAATCTTTGTAGCTAGCCAGTCAGCAGTGATATTGGGACATTAACCCGCTAGCAGAAACATGAAGTTAGGACAGCCTTTCCCCTGTGCTAACTGTAATCTTTGTAACTAGCCAGTCAGCAGTGATATTGGGACATTAACCCACTAGCAGAAACATGAAGTTAGGACAGCCTTTCCCCTGTGCTAACTGTAATCTTTGTAACTAGCCAGTCAGCAGTGATATTGGGACATTAACCCGCTAGCAGAAACATGAAGTTAGGACAGCCTTTCCCCTGTGCTAACTGTAATCTTTGTAGCTAGCCAGTCAGCAGTGATATTGGGACATTAACCCGCTAGCAGAAACATGAAGTTAGGACAGCCTTTCCCCTGTGCTAACTGTAATCTTTGTAGCTAGCCAGTCAGCAGTGATATTGGGACATTAACCCGCTAGCAGAAACATGAAGTTAGGACAGCCTTTCCCCTGTGCTAACTGTAATCTTTGTAACTAGCCAGTCAGCAGTGATATTGGGACATTAACCCGCTAGCAGAAACATGAAGTTAGGACAGCCTTTCCCCTGTGCTAACTGTAATCTTTGTAACTAGCCAGTCAGCAGTGATATTGGGACATTAACCCGCTAGCAGAAACATGAAGTTAGGACAGCCTTTCCCCTGTGCTAACTGTAATCTTTGTAACTAGCCAGTCAGCAGTGATATTGGGACATTAACCCGCTAGCAGAAACATGAAGTTAGGACAGCCTTTCCCCCTGTGCTAACTGTAATCTTTGTAACTAGCCAGTCAGCAGTGATATTGGGACATTAACCCGCTAGCAGAAACATGAAGTTAGGACAGCCTTTCCCCTGTGCTAACTGTAATCTTTGTAACTAGCCAGTCAGCAGTGATATTGGGACATTAACCCGCTAGCAGAAACATGAAGTTAGGACAGCCTTTCCCCTGTGCTAACTGTAATCTTTGTAGCTAGCCAGTCAGCAGTGATATTGGGACATTAACCCGCTAGCAGAAACATGAAGTTAGGACAGCCTTTCCCCTGTGCTAACTGTAATCTTTGTAACTAGCCAGTCAGCAGTGATATTGGGACATTAACCCGCTAGCAGAAACATGAAGTTAGGACAGCCTTTCCCCTGTGCTAACTGTAATCTTTGTAGCTAGCCAGTCAGCAGTGATATTGGGACATTAACCCGCTAGCAGAAACATGAAGTTAGGACAGCCTTTCCCCTGTGCTAACTGTAATCTTTGTAGCTAGCCAGTCAGCAGTGATATTGGGACATTAACCCGCTAGCAGAAACATGAAGTTAGGACAGCCTTTCCCCTGTGCTAACTGTAATCTTTGTAACTAGCCAGTCAGCAGTGATATTGGGACATTAACCCGCTAGCAGAAACATGAAGTTAGGACAGCCTTTCCCCTGTGCTAACTGTAATCTTTGTAACTAGCCAGTCAGCAGTGATATTGGGACATTAACCCACTAGCAGAAACATGAAGTTAGGACAGCCTTTCCCCTGTGCTAACTGTAATCTTTGTAGCTAGCCAGTCAGCAGTGATATTGGGACATTAACCCGCTAGCAGAAACATGAAGTTAGGACAGCCTTTCCCCTGTGCTAACTGTAATCTTTGTAACTAGCCAGTCAGCAGTGATATTGGGACATTAACCCACTAGCAGAAACATGAAGTTAGGACAGCCTTTCCCCTGTGCTAACTGTAATCTTTGTAGCTAGCCAGTCAGCAGTGATATTGGGACATTAACCCGCTAGCAGAAACATGAAGTTAGGACAGCCTTTCCCCTGTGCTAACTGTAATCTTTGTAACTAGCCAGTCAGCAGTGATATTGGGACATTAACCCGCTAGCAGAAACATGAAGTTAGGACAGCCTTTCCCCTGTGCTAACTGTAATCTTTGTAACTAGCCAGTCAGCAGTGATATTGGGACATTAACCCGCTAGCAGAAACATGAAGTTAGGACAGCCTTTCCCCTGTGCTAACTGTAATCTTTGTAACTAGCCAGTCAGCAGTGATATTGGGACATTAACCCGCTAGCAGAAACATGAAGTTAGGACAGCCTTTCCCCTGTGCTAACTGTAATCTTTGTAACTAGCCAGTCAGCAGTGATATTGGGACATTAACCCGCTAGCAGAAACATGAAGTTAGGACAGCCTTTCCCCTGTGCTAACTGTAATCTTTGTAACTAGCCAGTCAGCAGTGATATTGGGACATTAACCCGCTAGCAGAAACATGAAGTTAGGACAGCCTTTCCCCTGTGCTAACTGTAATCTTTGTAGCTAGCCAGTCAGCAGTGATATTGGGACATTAACCCGCTAGCAGAAACATGAAGTTAGGACAGCCTTTCCCCTGTGCTAACTGTAATCTTTGTAACTAGCCAGTCAGCAGTGATATTGGGACATTAACCCGCTAGCAGAAACATGAAGTTAGGACAGCCTTCCCCTGTGCTAACTGTAATCTTTGTAGCTAGCCAGTCAGCAGTGATATTGGGACATTAACCCGCTAGCAGAAACATGAAGTTAGGACAGCCTTTCCCCTGTGCTAACTGTAATCTTTGTAACTAGCCAGTCAGCAGTGATATTGGGACATTAACCCACTGGCAGACACATGAATTTAGGACAGCCTTTCCCCTGTGCTAAATGTAATCTTTGTAGCTAGCCAGCCAGCAGTGATATTGGGACATTAACCCGCCAGTAGAAACACGAAGTTAGGACAGGCTTTTTCCCCTCTGCTAACTGTAATCTTTGTAACTAGCCAGTCAGGAGTGATATTGGGACATTAATCCGCTAGCAGAAACATGAAGTTAGGCCAGCCTTTTCCCTGTGCTAACTGTAATCTATGTAGCTATCCTTCAGCAGTGATATTGGGACATTAACCCGCTAGCAGAAACATGAAGTTAGGACAGCCTTTCCCCTGTGCTAACTGTAATCTTTGTAACTAGCCAGTCAGCAGTGATATTGGGACATTAACCCGCTAGCAGAAACATGAAGTTAGGACAGCCTTTCCCCTGTGCTAACTGTAATCTTTGTAGCTAGCCAGTCAGCAGTGATATTGGGACATTAACCCGCTAGCAGAAACATGAAGTTAGGACAGCCTTTCCCCTGTGCTAACTGTAATCTTTGTAGCTAGCCAGTCAGCAGTGATATTGGGACATTAACCCGCTAGCAGAAACATGAAGTTAGGACAGCCTTTCCCCTGTGCTAACTGTAATCTTTGTAACTAGCCAGTCAGCAGTGATATTGGGACATTAACCCGCTAGCAGAAACATGAAGTTAGGACAGCCTTTCCCCTGTGCTAACTGTAATCTTTGTAACTAGCCAGTCAGCAATGATATTGGGACATTAACCCGCTAGCAGACACATGAAGTTAGGACAGCCTTTCCCTGTGCTAACTGTAATCTTTGTAACTAGCCAGTCAGCAGTGACATTAGGACATTAACCCGCTAGCAGAAACATGAAGTTAGGACAGCCTTTCCCCTGTGCTAACTGTAATCTTTGTAACTAGCCAGACAGCAGTGATATTGGGTGATTAACCAGCTAGTAGAAACATGAAGTTAGGACAGCCTTTCCCCGTGCTAACAGTAATCTTTGTAGCTAGCCAGTCAGCAGTGATATTGGGACATTAACCCGCTAGCAGAAACATGAAGTTAGGACAGCCTTTCCCCTGTGCTAACTGTAATCTTTGTAACTAGCCAGTCAGCAGTGATATTGGGACATTAACCTGCTAGCAGAAACATGAAGTTAGGACAGCCTTTCCCCTGTGCTAACTGTAATCTTTGTAACTAGCCAGTCAGCAGTGATATTGGGACATTAACCCGCTAGCAGAAACATGAAGTTAGGACAGCCTTTCCCCTGTGCTAACTGTAATCTTTGTAACTAGCCAGTCAGCAGTGATATTGGGACATTAACCGTCTAGCAGAAACATGAAGTTAGGACAGCCTTTCCCCTGTGCTAACTGTAATCTTTGTAACTAGCCAGTCAGCAGTGATATTGGGACATTAACCCGCTAGCAGAAACATGAAGTTAGGACAGCCTTTCCCCTGTGCTAACTGTAATCTTTGTAGCTAGCCAGTCAGCAGTGATATTGGGACATTAACCCGCTAGCAGAAACATGAAGTTAGGACAGCCTTTCCCCTGTGCTAACTGTAATCTTTGTAACTAGCCAGTCAGCAGTGATATTGGGACATTAACCCACTAGCAGAAACATGAAGTTAGGACAGCCTTTCCCCTGTGCTAACTGTAATCTTTGTAGCTAGCCAGTCAGCAGTGATATTGGGACATTAACCCGCTAGCAGAAACATGAAGTTAGGACAGCCTTTCCCCTGTGCTAACTGTAATCTTTGTAACTAGCCAGTCAGCAGTGATATTGGGACATTAACCCGCTAGCAGAAACATGAAGTTAGGACAGCCTTTCCCCTGTGCTAACTGTAATCTTTGTAGCTAGCCAGTCAGCAGTGATATTGGGACATTAACCCGCTAGCAGAAACATGAAGTTAGGACAGCCTTTCCCCTGTGCTAACTGTAATCTTTGTAACTAGCCAGTCAGCAGTGATATTGGGACATTAACCCGCTAGCAGAAACATGAAGTTAGGACAGCCTTTTCCCTGTGCTAACTGTAATCTTTGTAGCTAGCCAGTCAGCAGTGATATTGGGACATTAACCCGCTAGCAGAAACATGAAGTTAGGACAGCCTTTCCCCGTGCTAACTGTAATCTTTGTAGCTAGCCAGTCAGCAGTGATATTGGGACATTAACCCGCTAGCAGAAACATGAAGTTAGGACAGCCTTTCCCCTGTGCTAACTGTAATCTTTGTAACTAGCCAGTCAGCAGTGATATTGGGACATTAACCCGCTAGCAGAAACATGAAGTTAGGACAGCCTTTCCCCTGTGCTAACTGTAATCTTTGTAACTAGCCAGTCAGCAGTGATATTGGGACATTAACCCGCTAGCAGAAACATGAAGTTAGGACAGCCTTTTCCCTGTGCTAACTGTAATCTTTGTAACTAGCCAGTAAGCAGTGATATTGGGACATTAACCCACTAGCAGAAACATGAAGTTAGGACAGACGTTTCCCTGTGCTAACTGTAATCTTTGTAACTAGCCAGTCAGCAATGATATTGGGACATTAACCCGCTAGCAGAAACATGAAGTTAGGACAGCCCTTCCCCCGTGCTAACTGTAATCTTTGTAGCTAGCCAGTCAGCAGTGATATTGGGACATTAACCCGCTAGCAGAAACATGAAGTTAGGACAGCCTTTCCCCTGTGCTAACTGTAATCTTTGTAACTAGCCAGTCAGCAGTGATATTGGGACATTAACCCGCTAGCAGAAACATGAAGTTAGGACAGCCTTTCCCCTGTGCTAACTGTAATCTTTGTAGCTAGCCAGTCAGCAGTGATATTGGGACATTAACCCGCTAGCAGAAACATGAAGTTAGGACAGCCTTTCCCCTGTGCTAACTGTAATCTTTGTAACTAGCCAGTCAGCAGTGATATTGGGACATTAACCCGCTAGCAGAAACATGAAGTTAGGACAGCCTTTCCCCTGTGCTAACTGTAATCTTTGTAACTAGCCAGTCAGCAGTGATATTGGGACATTAACCCGCTAGCAGAAACATGAAGTTAGGACAGCCTTTCCCCTGTGCTAACTGTAATCTTTGTAACTAGCCAGTTAGCATTGATATTGGGACATTAACCCGCTAGCAGAAACTTGAAGTTGGGACAGCCTTTTCCCTGTGCTAACTGTAATCTTTGTAACTAGCCAGTCAGCAATGATATTGGGACATTAACCCTCTAGCAGAAACATGAAGTTAGTACAGCCCTTCACCCGTGCTAGCTGTAATATTTGTAACTAGCCAGTCAGCAGTGATATTGGGACATTAACCCGCTAGCAGAAACATGAAGTTAGGAAAGCCTTTCCCCTGTGCTAACTGAAATCTTTGTAGCTAGCCAGTCAGCAGTGACATTGGGACATTAACCCGCTAGCAGAAACATGAAGTTAGGACAGCCTTTCCCCTGTGCTAACTGTAATCTTTGTAACTAGCCAGTCAGCAGTGATATTGGGACATTAACCCGCTAGCAGAAACATGAAGTTAGGACAGCCTTTCCCTGTGCTAACTGTAATCTTTGTAGCTAGCCAGTCAGCAGTGATATTGGGACATTAACCCGCTAGCAGAAACATGAAGTTAGGACAGCCTTTCCCCTGTGCTAACTGTAATCTTTGTAACTAGCCAGTCAGCAGTGATATTGGGACATTAACCCGCTAGCAGAAACATGAAGTTAGGACAGCCTTTCCCCTGTGCTAACTGTAATCTTTGTAACTAGCCAGTCAGCAGTGATATTGGGACATTAACCCGCTAGCAGAAACATGAAGTTAGGACAGCCTTTCCCCTGTGCTAACTGTAATCTTTGTAACTAGCCAGTCAGCAGTGATATTGGGACATTAACCCGCTAGCAGAAACATGAAGTTAGGACAGCCTTTCCCCTGTGCTAACTGTAATCTTTGTAACTAGCCAGTCAGCAGTGATATTGGGACATTAACCCGCTAGCAGAAACATGAAGTTAGGACAGCCTTTCCCCTGTGCTAACTGTAATCTTTGTAGCTAGCCAGTCAGCAGTGATATTGGGACATTAACCCGCTAGCAGAAACATGAAGTTAGGACAGCCTTTCCCCTGTGCTAACTGTAATCTTTGTAACTAGCCAGTCAGCAGTGATATTGGGACATTAACCCGCTAGCAGAAACATGAAGTTAGGACAGCCTTTCCCCTGTGCTAACTGTAATCTTTGTAGCTAGCCAGTCAGCAGTGATATTGGGACATTAACCTGTTAGCAGAAACATGAAGTTAGGACAGCCTTTCCCCTGTGCTAACTGTAATCTTTGTAACTAGCCAGTTAGCATTGATATTGGGACATTAACCCGCTAGCAGAAACTTGAAGTTAGGACAGCCTTTCCCCTGTGCTAACTGTAATCTTTGTAGCTAGCCAGTCAGCAGTGATATTGGGACATTAACCCGCTAGCAGAAACATGAAGTTAGGACAGCCTTTCCCCTGTGCTAACTGTAATCTTTGTAACTAGCCAGTCAGCAGTGATATTGGGACATTAACCCGCTAGCAGAAACATGAAGTTAGGACAGCCTTTTCCCTGTGCTAACTGTAATCTTTGTAGCTAGCCAGTCAGCAGTGATATTGGGACATTAACCCGCTAGCAGAAACATGAAGTTAGGACAGCCTTTCCCCTGTGCTAACTGTAATCTTTGTAACTAGCCAGTCAGCAGTGATATTGGGACATTAACCCGCTAGCAGAAACATGAAGTTAGGACAGCCTTTCCCCTGTGCTAACTGTAATCTTTGTAACTAGCCAGTCAGCAGTGATATTGGGACATTAACCCGCTAGCAGAAACATGAAGTTAGGACAGCCTTTCCCCTGTGCTAACTGTAATCTTTGTAACTAGCCAGTCAGCAGTGATATTGGGACATTAACCCGCTAGCAGAAACATGAAGTTAGGACAGCCTTTCCCCTGTGCTAACTGTAATCTTTGTAACTAGCCAGTCAGCAGTGATATTGGGACATTAACCCGCTAGCAGAAACATGAAGTTAGGACAGCCTTTCCCCTGTGCTAACTGTAATCTTTGTAACTAGCCAGTCAGCAGTGATATTGGGACATTAACCCGCTAGCAGAAACATGAAGTTAGGACAGCCTTTCCCCTGTGCTAACTGTAATCTTTGTAACTAGCCAGTCAGCAGTGATATTGGGACATTAACCCGCTAGCAGAAACATGAAGTTAGGACAGCCTTTCCCCTGTGCTAACTGTAATCTTTGTAGCTAGCCAGTCAGCAGTGATATTGGGACATTAACCCGCTAGCAGAAACATGAAGTTAGGACAGCCTTTCCCCTGTGCTAACTGTAATCTTTGTAACTAGCCAGTCAGCAGTGATATTGGGACATTAACCCGCTAGCAGAAACATGAAGTTAGGACAGCCTTTCCCCTGTGCTAACTGTAATCTTTGTAACTAGCCAGTCAGCAGTGATATTGGGACATTAACCCGCTAGCAGAAACATGAAGTTAGGACAGCCTTTCCCCTGTGCTAACTGTAATCTTTGTAACTAGCCAGTCAGCAGTGATATTGGGACATTAACCCGCTAGCAGAAACATGAAGTTAGGACAGCCTTTCCCCTGTGCTAACTGTAATCTTTGTAACTAGCCAGTCAGCAGTGATATTGGGACATTAACCCTCTTGCAGAAACATGAAGTTAGGACTGCCTTTCCCCTGTGCTAACTGTAATCTTTGTAGCTAGCCAGTCAGCAGTGATATTGGGACATTAACCCGCCAGAAGAAACATGAAGTTAGGACAGCCTTTACCCCTGTGCTAACTGTAATCTTTGTAACTACCCAGTCAGCAGTGATATTGGGACATTAACCCGCTGGCAGAACCATGAAGTTAGGTGAGCCTTTCCCCTGAGCTAAGTGTAATCTTTGTAGCTAGCCAGTCAGCAGTGATATTGGGACATTAACCCGCTAGCAGAAACATGAAGTTAGGACAGCCTTTCCCCTGTGCTAACTGTAATCTTTGTAACTAGCCAGTCAGCAGTGATATTGGGACATTAACCCGCTAGCAGAAACATGAAGTTAGGACAGCCTTTCCCCTGTGCTAACTGTAATCTTTGTAGCTAGCCAGTCAGCAGTGATATTGGGACATTAACCCGCTAGCAGAAACATGAAGTTAGGACAGCCTTTCCCCTGTGCTAACTGTAATCTTTGTAACTAGCCAGTCAGCAGTGATATTGGGACATTAACCCGCTAGCAGAAACATGAAGTTAGGACAGCCTTTCCCCTGTGCTAACTGTAATCTTTGTAGCTAGCCAGTCAGCAGTGATATTGGGACATTAACCCGCTAGCAGAAACATGAAGTTAGGACAGCCTTTCCCCTGTGCTAACTGTAATCTTTGTAACTAGCCAGTCAGCAGTGATATTGGGACATTAACCCGCTAGCAGAAACATGAAGTTAGGACAGCCTTTTCCCTGTGCTAACTGTAATCTTTGTAGCTAGCCAGTCAGCAGTGATATTGGGACATTAACCCGCTAGCAGAAACATGAAGTTAGGACAGCCTTTCCCCTGTGCTAACTGTAATCTTTGTAACTAGCCAGTCAGCAGTGATATTGGGACATTAACCCGCTAGCAGAAACATGAAGTTAGGACAGCCTTTTCCCTGTGCTAACTGTAATCTTTGTAGCTAGCCAGTCAGCAGTGATATTGGGACATTAACCCGCTAGCAGAAACATGAAGTTAGGACAGCCTTTCCCCTGTGCTAACTGTAATCTTTGTAGCTAGCCAGTCAGCAGTGATATTGGGACATTAACCCGCTAGCAGAAACATGAAGTTAGGACAGCCTTTCCCCTGTGCTAACTGTAATCTTTGTAACTAGCCAGTCAGCAGTGATATTGGGACATTAACCCGCTAGCAGAAACATGAAGTTAGGACAGCCTTTCCCCTGTGCTAACTGTAATCTTTGTAACTAGCCAGTCAGCAGTGATATTGGGACATTAACCCGCTAGCAGAAACATGAAGTTAAGACAGCCTTTTCCCTGTGCTAACTGTAATCTTTGTAACTAGGCAGTCAGCAGTGATATTGGGACATTAACCCGTTCGGAGAAACATGAATTTAGGAAAGCCTTCCCCCTGCGCAAATTATAATCTTTGTAACTAGCCATTCAACAGTGATATTGGGACATTAACCCACTAGCAGAAACATGATGTTCGGACAGCCTTTCCCCTGTGCTAACTGTAATCTTTGTAGCTGGCCAGTCAGCAGTGACATTGGGACATTAACCAGCTAGCAGAAACATGAAGTTAGGCCAGCCTTTCCCCTGTGCTAAGTGTAATCTTTGTAACTTGCAGTCAGCAGTGATATTGGGACATTAACCCACTGGCAGACACATGAATTTAGGACAGCCTTTCCCCTGTGCTAACTGTAATCTTTGTAGCTAGCCAGTCAGCAGTGACATTGGGACATTAACCCGCTAGCAGAAACATGAATTTAGGACAGCCTTCCCCTATGCTAACTCTAATCTTTGTAACTAGCCAGTCAGCAGTGATATTGGAACATTAACCCGCTAGCAGAAACATGAGGTTAGGACAGCCTTTCCCCTGTGCTAACTGTAATCTTTGTAGCTAGCCAGTCAGCAGTGATATTGGGACATTAACCCGCTAGCAGAAACATGAAGTTAGGACAGCCTTTCCCCTGTGCTAACTGTAATCTTTGTAACTAGCCAGTCAGCAGTGATATTGGGACATTAACCCGCTAGCAGAAACATGAAGTTAGGACAGCCTTTTCCCTGTGCTAACTGTAATCTTTGTAGCTAGCCAGTCAGCAGTGATATTGGGACATTAACCCGCTAGCAGAAACATGAAGTTAGGACAGCCTTTCCCCTGTGCTAACTGTAATCTTTGTAGCTAGCCAGTCAGCAGTGATATTGGGACATTAACCCGCTAGCAGAAACATGAAGTTAGGACAGCCTTTCCCTGTGCTAACTGTAATCTTTGTAGCTAGCCAGTCAGCAGTGATATTGGGACATTAACCCGCTAGCAGAAACATGAAGTTAGGACAGCCTTTCCCCTGTGCTAACTGTAATCTTTGTAGCTAGCCAGTCAGCAGTGATATTGGGACATTAACCCGCTAGCAGAAACATGAAGTTAGGACAGCCTTTCCCCTGTGCTAACTGTAATCTTTGTAGCTAGCCAGTCAGCAGTGATATTGGGACATTAACCCGCTAGCAGAAACATGAAGTTAGGACAGCCTTTCCCCTGTGCTAACTGAAATCTTTGTAGCTAGCCAGTCAGCAGTGACATTGGGACATTAACCCGCTAGCAGAAACATGAAGTTAGGACAGCCTTTCCCCTGTGCTAACTGTAATCTTTGTAACTACCCAGTCAGCAGTGATATTGGGACATTAACCCGCTAGCAGAAACATGAAGTTAGGACAGCCTTTCCCCGGTGCTAACTGTAATCTTTGTAACTAGCCAGTCAGCAGTGATATTGGGACATTAACCCGCTAGCAGAAACATGAAGTTAGGACAGCCTTTCCCCTGTGCTAACTGTAATCTTTGTAACTAGCCAGTCAGCAGTGATATTGGGACATTAACCCACTAGCAGAAACATGAAGTTAGGACAGCCTTTCCCCTGTGCTAACTGTAATCTTTGTAACTAGCCAGTCAGCAGTGATATTGGGACATTAACCCGCTAGCAGAAACATGAAGTTAGGACAGCCTTTTCCCTGTGCTAACTGTAATCTTTGTAGCTAGCCAGTCAGCAGTGATATTGGGACATTAACCCGCTAGCAGAAACATGAAGTTAGGACAGCCTTTCCCCTGTGCTAACTGTAATCTTTGTAACTAGCCAGTCAGCAGTGATATTGGGACATTAACCCACTAGCAGAAACATGAAGTTAGGACAGCCTTTCCCCTGTGCTAACTGTAATCTTTGTAGCTAGCCAGTCAGCAGTGATATTGGGACATTAACCCGCTAGCAGAAACATGAAGTTAGGACAGCCTTTCCCCTGTGCTAACTGTAATCTTTGTAACTAGCCAGTCAGCAGTGATATTGGGACATTAACCCGCTAGCAGAAACATGAAGTTAGGACAGCCTTTTCCCTGTGCTAACTGTAATCTTTGTAGCTAGCCAGTCAGCAGTGATATTGGGACATTAACCCGCTAGCAGAAACATGAAGTTAGGACAGCCTTTCCCCTGTGCTAACTGTAATCTTTGTAACTAGCCAGTCAGCAGTGATATTGGGACATTAACCCGCTAGCAGAAACATGAAGTTAGGACAGCCTTTCCCTGTGCTAACTGTAATCTTTGTAGCTAGCCAGTCAGCAGTGATATTGGGACATTAACCCGCTAGCAGAAACATGAAGTTAGGACAGCCTTTCCCCTGTGCTAAATGTAATCTTTGTAACTAGCCAGTCAGCAGTGATATTGGGACATTAACCCGCTAGCAGAAACATGAAGTTAGGACAGCTGCCCTGTGCTTGACTTCAGCCGGAAGGTCAGGGAACCCACTAGAGGACAGCAACCTTGGGCCAGGACTGGGGCACTTGGTCTTGGGCAACCATTAACCCTCCATAGCCCATGTTTAGTTATCTCCGTTATTCCCCTGTGCTAATGTAATCTTTGTTCCACTATGCAGTAGCGTATTGGGACATTAAATAGCAGAAAAACTTGAAGTTAGGACAGCCTTTCCCCTGTGCTAACTGTAATCTTTGTAACTAGCCAGTCAGCAGTGATATTGGGACATTAACCCGCTAGCAGAAACATGAAGTTAGGACAGCCTTTCCCCTGTGCTAACTGTAATCTTTGTAACTAGCCAGTTAGCATTGATATTGGGACATTAACCCGCTAGCAGAAACTTGAAGTTGGGACAGCCTTTCCCCTGTGCTAACTGTAATCTTTGTAACTAGCCAGTAAGCAGTGATATTGGGACATTAACCCACTAGCAGAAACATGAAGTTAGGACAGACGTTTCCCTGTGCTAACTGTAATCTTTGTAACTAGCCAGTCAGCAATGATATTGGGACATTAACCCGCTAGCAGAAACATGAAGTTAGGACAGCCTTTCCCCTGTGCTAACTGTAATCTTTGTAGCTAGCCAGTCCGCAGTGATATTGGAACATTAACCCGCTAGCAGAAACATGAAGTTAGGACAGCCTTTTGCCTGTGCTAACTGAAATCTTTGTAGCTAGCCAGTCAGCAGTGTTATTGGGACATTAACCCGCTAGCAGAAACATGAAGTTAGGTGACCCTTTCCCCTGTGCTAAATCTAATCTTTGTAACTACCCAGTCAGCAGTGATATTGGGACATTAAACCGCTAGCAGAAACATGAAGTTAGGACAGCCTTTCCCCGGTGCTAACTGTAATCTTTGTAACTAGCCAGTCAGCAGTGATATTGGGACATTAACCCGCTAGCAGAAACATGAAGTTAGGACAGCCTTTTCCCTGTGCTAACTGTAATCTTTGTAGCTAGCCAGTCAGCAGTGACATTGGGACATTAACCCGCTAGCAGAAACATGAAGTTAGGACAGCCTTTCCCCTGTGCTAACTGTAATCTTTGTAACTAGCCAGTCAGCAGTGATATTGGGACATTAACTCGCTAGCAGAAACATGAAGTTAGGACAGCCTTTCCCCCTGGGCTAACTGTAATCTATGTAGCTAGCCAGTCAGCAGTGATATTGGCACATTAACTCGCTAGCAGAAACATGAAGTTAGGACAGCCTTTCCCCTGTGCTAACTGTAATCTTTGTAACTAGCCAGTTAGCATTGATATTGGGACATTAACCCGCTAGCAGAAACATGAAGTTAGGACAGCCTTTCCCCTGTGCTAACTGTAATCTTTGTAGCTAGCCAGTCAGCAGTGATATTGGGACATTAACCCGCTAGCAGAAACATGAAGTTAGGACAGCCTTTCCCCTGTGCTAACTGTAATCTTTGTAACTAGCCAGTCAGCAGTGATATTGGGACATTAACCCGCTAGCAGAAACATGAAGTTAGGACAGCCTTTTCCCTGTGCTAACTGTAATCTTTGTAGCTAGCCAGTCAGCAGTGACATTGGGACATTAACCCGCTAGCAGAAACATGAAGTTAGGACAGCCTTTCCCCTGTGCTAACTGTAATCTTTGTAACTAGCCAGTCAGCAGTGATATTGGGACATTAACCCACTAGCAGAAACATGAAGTTAGGACAGCCTTTCCCCTGTGCTAACTGTAATCTTTGTAGCTAGCCAGTCAGCAGTGATATTGGGACATTAACCCGCTAGCAGAAACATGAAGTTAGGACAGCCTTTCCCCTGTGCTAACTGTAATCTTTGTAACTAGCCAGTCAGCAGTGATATTGGGACATTAACCCGCTAGCAGAAACATGAAGTTAGGACAGCCTTTCCCCTGTGCTAACTGTAATCTTTGTAACTAGCCAGTCAGCAGTGATATTGGGACATTAACCCGCTAGCAGAAACATGAAGTTAGGACAGCCTTTCCCCTGTGCTAACTGTAATCTTTGTAACTAGCCAGTCAGCAGTGATATTGGGACATTAACCCGCTAGCAGAAACATGAAGTTAGGACAGCCTTTCCCCGTGCTAACTGTAATCTTTGTAGCTAGCCAGTCAGCAGTGATATTGGGACATTAACCCGCTAGCAGAAACATGAAGTTAGGACAGCTTTTCCCCTGTGCTAACTGTAATCTTTGTAACTTGCCAGTCAGCAATGATAGTGGGACATTAATCCGCTAGCAGAAACATGAAGTTAGGACAGCTTTTCCCCTGTGCTAACTGTGATCTTTGTAACTAGCCAGTCAGCAATGATAGTAGGACATTAATCCGCTAGCAGAAACATGAAGTTAAGACAGCCTTTTCCCTGTGCTAACTGTAATCTTTGTAACTAGCCAGTCAGCAGTGATATTGGGACATTAACCCGCTAGCAGAAACATGAAGTTAGGACAGACCTTACCCCTTGCTAACTGTAATCTTTGTAACTAGCCAGTTAGCATTGATTTTGGGACATTAACCCACTAGCAGAAACATGAAGTTAGGACAGCCTTTCCCCTGTGCTAACTGTAATCTTTGTAGCTAGCCAGTCAGCAGTGATATTGGGACATTAACCCGCTAGCAGAAACATGAAGTTAGGACAGCCTTTCCCCTGTGCTAACTGTAATCTTTGTAACTAGCCAGTCAGCAGTGATATTGGGACATTAACCCACTGGCAGAAACATGAATTTAGGACAGCCTTTCCCCTGTGCTAACTGTAATCTTTGTAGCTAGCCAGTCAGCAGTGATATTGGGACATTAACCCGCTAGCAGAAACATGAAGTTAGGACAGCCTTTTCCCTGTGCTAACTGTAATCTTTGTAACTAGCCAGTCAGCAGTGATATTGGGACATTAACCCGCTAGCAGAAACATGAAGTTAGGACAGCCTTTCCCCTGTGCTAACTGTAATCTTTGTAACTAGCCAGTCAGCAGTGATATTGGGACATTAACCCGCTAGCAGAAACATGAAGTTAGGACAGCCTTTTCCCTGTGCTAACTGTAATCTTTGTAGCTAGCCAGTCAGCAGTGACATTGGGACATTAACCCGCTAGCAGAAACATGAAGTTAGGACAGCCTTTCCCCTGTGCTAACTGTAATCTTTGTAGCTAGCCAGTCAGCAGTGATATTGGGACATTAACCCGCTAGCAGAAACATGAAGTTAGGACAGCCTTTTCACTGTGCTAACTGTAATCTTTGTAGCTAGCCAGTCAGCAGTGACATTGGGACATTAACCCGCTAGCAGAAACATGAAGTTAGGACAGCCTTTCCCCTGTGCTAACTGTAATCTTTGTAACTAGCCAGTCAGCAGTGATATTGGGACATTAACCCGCTAGCAGAAACATGAAGTTAGGACAGCCTTTCCCCTGTGCTAACTGTAATCTTTGTAACTAGCCAGTCAGCAGTGATATTGGGACATTAACCCGCTAGCAGAAACATGAAGTTAGGACAGCCTTTTCCCTGTGCTAACTGTAATCTTTGTAGCTAGCCAGTCAGCAGTGACATTGGGACATTAACCCGCTAGCAGAAACATGAAGTTAGGACAGCCTTTCCCCTGTGCTAACTGTAATCTTTGTAACTAGCCAGTCAGCAGTGATATTGGGACATTAACCCACTGGCAGAAACATGAATTTAGGACAGCCTTTCCCCTGTGCTAACTGTAATCTTTGTAGCTAGCCAGTCAGCAGTGATATTGGGACATTAACCCGCTAGCAGAAACATGAAGTTAGGACAGGCTTTCCCCTGTGCTAACTGTAATCTTTGTAACTAGCCAGTCAGCAGTGATATTGGGACATTAACCCGCTAGCAGAAACATGAAGTTAGGACAGCCTTTCCCCTGTGCTAACTGTAATCTTTGTAGCTAGCCAGTCAGCAGTGATATTGGGACATTAACCCACTGGCAGAAACATGAAGTTAGGACAGCCTTTCCCCCTGTGCTAACTGTAATCTTTGCAGCTAGCCAGTCAGCAGTGATATTGGGACATTAACCCGCTAGCAGAAACATGAAGTTAGGACAGCCTTTCCCTATGCTAACTGTAATCTTTGTAAATAGCCAGTCAGCAGTGATATTGGGACATTAACCCGCTAGCAGAAACATGAAGTTAGGACAGCCTTTCCCCTGTGCTAACTGTAATCTTTGTAACTAGCCAGTCAGCAGTGATATTGGGACATTAACCCGCTAGCAGAAACATGAAGTTAGGACAGCCTTTCCCCTGTGCTAACTGTAATCTTTGTAACTAGCCAGTCAGCAGTGATATTGGGACATTAACCCGCTAGCAGAAACATGAAGTTAGGACAGCCTTTCCCCTGTGCTAACTGTAATCTTTGTAACTAGCCAGTCAGCAGTGATATTGGGACATTAACCCACTGGCAGAAACATGAATTTAGGACAGCCTTTCCCCTGTGCTAACTGTAATCTTTGTAGCTAGCCAGTCAGCAGTGATATTGGGACATTAACCCGCTAGCAGAAACATGAAGTTAGGACAGCCTTTCCCCTGTGCTAACTGTAATCTTTGTAACTAGCCAGTCAGCAATGATAGTAGGACATTAATCCGCTAGCAGAAACATGAAGTTAAGACAGCCTTTTCCCTGTGCTAACTGTAATCTTTGTAACTAGCCAGTCAGCAGTGATATTGGGACATTAACCCGCTAGCAGAAACATGAAGTTAGGACAGCCTTTCCCCTGTGCTAACTGTAATCTTTGTAGCTAGCCAGTCAGCAGTGACATTGGGACATTAACCCGCTACCAGAAACATGAAGTTAGGACAGCCTTTTCCCTGTGCTAACTGAAATCTTTGTAGCTAGCCAGTCAGCAGTGATATTGGGACATTAACCCGCTAGCAGAAACATGAAGTTAGGACAGCCTTTTCCCTATGCTAACTGTAATCTTTGTAGCTAGCCAGTCAGCAGTGACACTGGTACATTAACCCGCTAGCAGAAACATGAAGTTAGGACAGCCTTTCCCCTGTGCTAACGGTAATCTTTGTAGCTAGCCAGTCAGCAGTGATATTGGGACATTAACCCGCTAGCAGAAACATGAAGTTAGGACAGCCTTTCCCCTGTGCTAACTGTAATCTTTGTAACTAGCCAGTCAGCAGTGATATTGGGACATTAACCCGCTAGCAGAAACATGAAGTTAGGACAGCCTTTCCCCTGTGCTAACTGTAATCTTTGTAACTTGCAGTCAGCAGTGATATTGGGACATTAACCCACTGGCAGAAACATGAAGTTAGGACAGCCTTTCCCCCTGTGCTAACTGTAATCTTTGTAGCTAGCCAGTCAGCAGTGATATTGGGACATTAACCCGCTAGCAGAAACATGAAGTTAGGACAGCCTTTCCCCTGTGCTAACTGTAATCTTTGTAACTAGCCAGTCAGCAATGATATTGGGACATTAACCCGCTAGCAGAAACATGAAGTTAGGACAGCCTTTCCCCCTGTGCTAACTGTAATCTATGTAGCTAGCCATTCAGCAGTGATATTGGGACATTAACCCACTGGCAGAAACATGAAGTTAGGACAGCCTTTCCCCCTGTGCTAACTGTAATCTTTGTAACTAGCCAGTCAGCAGTGATATTGGGACATTAACCCGCTAGCAGAAACATGAAGTTAGGACAGCCTTTTCCCTATGCTAACTGTAATCTTTGTAGCTAGCCAGTCAGCAGTGACACTGGTACATTAACCCGCTAGCAGAAACATGAAGTTAGGACAGCCTTTCCCCTGTGCTAATTGTAATCTTTGTAACTAGCCAGTCAGCAGTGATATTGGGACATTAACCCGCTAGCAGAAACATGAAGTTAGGACAGCCTTTCCACTGTGCTAACGGTAATCTTTGAAGCTAGCCAGTCAGCAGTGACATTGGGACATTAACCCGCTAGCAGAAACATGAAGTTAGGACAGCCTTTCCCCTGTCCTAACTGTAATCTTTGTAACTTGCCAGTCAGCAATGATAGTGGGACATTAACCCGCTAGCAGAAACATGAAGTTAGGACAGCCTTTCCCCTGTGCTAACTGTAATCTTTGTAACTAGCCAGTCAGCAGTGATATTGGGACATTAACCCGCTAGCAGAAACATGAAGTTAGGACAGCCTTTCCCCTGTGCTAACTGTAATCTTTGTAACTAGCCAGTCAGCAGTGATATTGGGACATTAACCCGCTAGCAGAAACATGAAGTTAGGACAGCCTTTCCCCTGTGCTAACTGTAATCTTTGTAACTAGCCAGTCAGCAATGATATTGGGACATTAACCCGTTGGCAGAAACATGAATTTAGGATAGCCTTTCCCCCCTGTGCTAATTATAATCTTTGTAACTAGCCATTCAGCAGTGATATTTGGACATTAACCCACTGGCAGAAATATGAATTTAGGAAAGCCTTTCCCCTTTGCTAACTGTAATCTTTGTAGCTGGCCAGTCAGCAGTGATATTGGGACATTAACCCATTAGCAGCAACATGAAATTAGGAGAGCCTTTTCCCTGTGCTAACTGTAATCTTTGAAGCTAGCCAGTCAGCAGTAATATTGGGTCATTAACCAGCTATTAGAAACATGAAGTTAGGACAGCATTTCCCCGGTGCTAACTGTAATCTTTGTAACTAGCCAGTCAGCAGTGATATTGGGACATTAACCCGCTAGCAGAAACATGAAGTTAGGACAGCCTTTTCCCTGTGCTAACTGTAATCTATGTAGCTAGCCTTCAGCAGTGATATTGGGACATTAACCCGCTGGCAGAAACATGAAGTTAGGACAGCCTTTCCACCCGTGCTAACTGTAACCTTTGTAACTAGCCAGTCAGCAGTGATATTGGGACATTAACCCGCTAGCAGAAACATGAAGTTAAGACAGCCTTTTCACTGTGCTAACGGTAATCTTTGTAGCTAGCCAGTCAGCAGTGATATTGGGACATTAACCCGCTAGCAGAAACATGAAGTTAGGACAGCCTTTCCCCTGTGCTAACTGTAATCTTTGTAACTAGCCAGTCAGCAGTGATATTGGGACATTAACCCGCTAGCAGAAACATGAAGTTAGGACAGCCTTTCCCCTGTGCTAACTGTAATCTTTGTAGCTAGCCAGTCAGCAGTGATATTGGGACATTAACCCGCTAGCAGAAACATGAAGTTAGGACAGCCTTTCCCCTGTGCTAACTGTAATCTTTGTAACTAGCCAGTCAGCAGTGATATTGGGACATTAACCCGCTAGCAGAAACATGAAGTTAGGACAGCCTTTCCCCTGTGCTAACTGTAATCTTTGTAGCTAGCCAGTCAGCAGTGATATTGGGACATTAACCCGCTAGCAGAAACATGAAGTTAGGACAGCTTTTCCCCTGTGCTAACTGTAATCTTTGTAACTAGCCAGTCAGCAGTGATATTGGGACATTAACCCGCTAGCAGAAACATTAAGTTAGGACAGCCTTTTCCCTGTGCTAACTGTAACCTTTGCAGCTAGCCAGTCAGCAGTGACATTGGGAAATTAACCCGCTAGCAGAAACATGAAGTTAAGACAGCCTTTTCCCTGTGCTTACTGTAATCTTTGTAACTAGCCATTCAACAGTGATATTGGGACATTAACCCACTAGCAGAAAGATGATGTTCGGACAGCCTTTCCCCTGTGCTAACTGTAATCTTTGTAGCTGGCCAGTCAGCAGTGACATTGGGACATTAACCCGCTAGCAGAAACATGAAGTTAGGACAGCCTTTCCCCTGTGCTAACTGAAATCTTTGTAGCTAGCCAGTTGATGGTTCAATATTGCTGCTGTCTAGCTAGCTAAAGATACCGATCTCACTCCACCCCCGGAACTCCCCGTCACTAACTGATTAATGTCAGGGTGTTTAGCCAGGTTAGGACGGATATTCTGGTGAGCGGATAAATCCCTTTGAATGTTTTTCCTTAAATCTCACACTTGTTGGACTCAGTCTTTCAAGGAAAGCAAGCCATTGCAAAACTACACTACTAATCCCAACCTTTGACAATTTCTTTAACAGCACATAGGACCACCATATCAAATTCAACAATCTAACATAAGGATCTTTTTAAGTTTCTGCAATTCCTCATCAAACCAATGGGTTCTATAACTCTGTTCATCTCATTTCTCAACTGTAAAATTTTGGGAATATTTTACAGTTTCAGTATTCAATAATTTCACCAAGCCCTAGTACTTAACACAACTGAGACCACACTAACTTAAAGCCTATTGTCCTTAAAAGAATCAATTGTAAAGCGTGAGCAGAACTGTTCCAAACTAGAAATGTACCCCATGCAACTAATGAATCTTGTGTCCCCCCTCAACCCATTCATGTACAGTAACTCACTCTGAGCTTCCTGGATGATATCAGCGCCCCTTTTGTACATGTACCCTGTGTGGCTGCACTGCTCCCACAGCCCTTGGTACGGTCCTGAGCATGAGCATATAAAACTCTTTAGAGACCCTAACCCTGCTCCTTTGTATAGAATTCTGAAACCTCTGACAAAATTAAAAAACATTTTCTCTAAGGAAAACTTAGATCCTCAAGGTTACTACACCCTTTTCTCAGCCCTGCTTCTTCCCCAGACATCTCTCTCCTTCTCCCCCCCTCCCCAAGCCTCTTTCCATATCTCTTCTCTCCACCTTTATTTCTACCTTCCCATCTCTTTCCTTCCCTCCTTCTCATCTGTCTCCCATCTCACCCCTGGCATTCCCTCACTCTCTTTCTCAACCTCCAACCCTTCCTCACCACTCTCACCTTCTCTCTCTATTCCTCCCCACCACACTCACTCACTCCTTCTCTCTTCTCCCCTTCCCCTTCTTCTCCTGGAAAGCTGTCCCCTCCTCCATCCTTCCTCGCATTTCATCACTCTCTTTCTCATCCTCCAACCCTTCCTCGCCACTCTCGCCTTCTCTCTCTCTATTCATCCCCACCACACTCACTCACTCCTTCTCTATTCTCCCCTTTCCCTTCTCCTCCTGGAAAGCTGTCCCCTCCTCCATCCTTCCTCGCATTTCATCACTCTCTTTCTCATCCTCCAACCCTTCCTCACCACTCTCGCCTTCTCTCTCTATTCCACCCCACAACACTCACTCACTCCTTCTCTCTTCTCCCCTTTCCCTTCTCCTCCTGGAAAGCTGTCCCCTCCTCCATCCTTCCTCGCATTTCATCACTCTCTTTCTCATCCTCCAACCCTTCCTTGCCACTCTCTCCTTCTCTCTCTATTCGTCCCCACCACACTCACTCACTCCTTCTCTCTTCTCCCCTTTCCCTTCTCCTCCTGGAAAAGCTGTCCCCTCCTCCATCCTTCCTCGCATTTCATCACTCTCTTTCTCATCCTCCAACCCTTCCTCACCACTCTCGCCTTCTCTCTCTATTCCACCCCACAACACTCACTCACTCCTTCTCTCTTCTCCCCTTTACCTTCTCCTCCTGGAAAGCTGTCCCCTCCTCCATCCTTCCTCGCATTTCGTCAATCTCTCTTTCTCATCCTCCAACCCTTCCTCGCCACTCTCGCCTTCTCTCTCTTTTCCTCCCCACCACACTCACTCACTCCTTCTCTCTTCTCTCCTTTCCCATCTCCTCCTGGAAAGATGTCCCCTCCTCCATCCTTCCTGGCAGTCACTCTCTCTTTCTCACCCTCCAACCCTTCCTCACCACTCTCGCCTTCTCTCTCTATTCCCCCCCCCCCCCACCACACTCACTCATTCCTTCTCTCTTCTCCCCTTTCCCTTCTCCTCCTGGAAAGATGTCCCCTCCTCCGTCCTTCCTCACATTCACTCTCTCTTTCTCACCCTCCAACCCTTCTCCACCACTCTCACCTTCTCTTTCTATTCCTCCCCACCCCACTCACTCACTCCTTCTCTCTTCTCCCCTTTCCCATCTCCTCCTGGAAAGACGTCCCCTCCTCCATCCTTCCTGGCATTCACTCACTCTCTTTCTCACCCTCCAACCCTTCCCCACCACTCTCGCCTTCTCTCTCTATTCCTCCCCACCACACTCACTCACTCCTTCTCTCTCTATTCCACCCCACAACACTCACTCACTCCTTCTCTCTTCTCCCCTTTCCCATCTCCTCCTGGAAAGATGTCCCCTCCTCCATCCTTCCTGGCATTCACTCTCTCTTTGTCAACCTCCAACCCTTCCTCACCACTCTCACCTTCTCTCTCTATTCCTCCCCACCACACTCATTCACTCCTTCTCCCCTTTCCCTTCTCCTCCTGGAAAGATGTCCCCTCCTCCATCCTTCCTCACATTCACTCTCTCTTTCTCAATCTCCAACCCTTCCTCACCACTCTCGTCTTCTCTCCCTATTCCTCCCCACCACATCCACTCACTCCTTCTCTCTCTATTCCTCCCCACCACACTCACTCACCCCTTCTCTCTTCTCCCTTTTCCCTTCTCCTCCTGGAAAGATGTCCCCTCCTCCATCCTTCCTGGCAGTCACTCTCTCTTTCTCAACCTCCAACCCTTCCTCACCACTCTCACCTTCTCTCTCTATTCCTCCCCACCACACTCACTCACTCCTTCTCTCTTCTCCCCTTTCCCTTCTTCTCCTGGAAAGATGTCCCCTCCTCCATCCTTCCTCACATTTCATCACTCTCTTTCTCATCCTCCAACCCTTCCCCACCACTCTCACCTTCTCTCTCTATTCCTCCCCACCACACTCACTCACTCCTTCTCTCTTCTCCCCTTTCCCTTCTCCTCCTGGAAAGATGTCCCCTCCTCCATCCTTCCTGGCATTCACTCTCTCTTTCTCACCCTCCAACCCTTCCCCACCACTCTAAACTTCTCTCTCTATTCCTCCCCACCCCACTCACTCTCTCCTTCTCTCTCTATTCCTCCCCACCCCACCCCACTCACTCACTCACTCCTTCTCTCTTTTTCCCCTTTTCCATTCTCCTCCTGGAAAGCTGTCCCCTCCTCCATCCTTCCTCGCATTTCATCACTCTCTTTCTCATCCTCCAACCCTTCCTCGCCACTCTCGCATTCTTCCTCTCGCTATTCCACCCCACAACACTCACTCACTCCTTCCTCTCTTCTCCCCTTTCCCATCTCCTCCTGGAAAGATTTTCCCCTCCCTCCATCCGTCCTGGCATTCACTATCTCTTTCTCAACCTCCCACCCTTTCCCACCACTCTCACCTTCTCTCTCTATTCTTCCCCACCACACTCCTTCTCTCTTCCCCCTTTCCCTTCTCCTCCTGGAAAAGCTGTCCCATCCTCCACTCTTCCTCGCATTTCGTCACTCTCTTTCTCAACCTCCAACCCTTCCCCACCACTCTCGCCTTCTCTCTCTATTCTTCCCCACCACACTCACTCATTCCTTCTCTCTTCTCCCCTTTCCCTCCTGGAAAAGCTGTCCCCTCCTCCATCCTTCCTCGCATTTCATCACTCTCTTTCTCAACCTCCAACCCTTCCCCACCACTCTCACCTTCTCTCTCTATTCCTCCCCACCACACTCACTCACTCCTTCTCTCTTATCCCTTTCCCTTCTCTCCTCCTGGAAAGATGTCCCCTCCTCCATCCTTCCTGGCTGTCACTCTCTCTTTCTCAACCTCCAACCCTTCCTCACCACTCTCACCTTCTCTCTCTATTCCTCCCCACCACACTCACTCACTCCTTCTCTCTTCTCCCCTTTCCCTTCTCCTCCTGGAAAGATGTCCCCTCCTCCATCTTTCCTCGCATTCACTCACTCTCTTTCTCAATTTCCAGCCCTTCCCCACCACTCTCGTCTTCTCTCTCTATTCCTCCCCACCACAATCACTCACTCCTACTCTCTTCTCCCCTTTCCCTTCTCCTCCTGGAAAGCTGTCCCCTCCTCCATTCTTCCTGGCATTCACTCTTTCTGAACCTCCAACCCTGCCCCCCACTCTCGCCTTCTCTCTCTATTCCTCCCCACCACACTCACTCACTCCTACTCTCTTCTCCCCTTTCCCTTCTCCTCCTGGAAAGCTGTCCCCTCCTCCATCCTTCCTGCCATTCACTCTCTCTTGCTCAATCTCCAACCCTTCTTCACCACTCTCGTCTTCTCTCTCTATTCCTCCCCACCACATTCACTCACTCCTACTCTCTTCTCCCCTTTCCCTTCTCCTCCTGGAAAGCTGTCCCCTCCTCCATCCTTCCTCGCATTCACTCACTCTCTTCTCATCCTCCAACCCTTCCCAGCACTCTCGCCTTCTCTCTCTATTCCTCCCCACCACACTCACTCACTCCTTCTCTCTTCTCCCCTTTCCCTTCTCCTCCTGGAAAGCTGTCCCCTCCTCCATCCTTCCTCGCATTTCACTCACTCTCTTTCTCATCCTCCAACCCTTCTTCACCACTCTTGCCTTCTCTCTCTGTTCCTCACCACCACACTCACTCACTCTTTCCCTCTTCTCCCCTTTCCCTTCTCTTCCTGGAAAGCTGTCCCCTCCTCCATCCTTCCTCGCATTTCGTCACTCTCTTTCTCATCCTCCAACCCTTCCTCGCCACTCTCGCCTTCTCTCTCTATTCTTCCCCACCACACTCACTCACTCCTTCTCTCTTCTCCCCTTTCCCTTCTCCTCCTGGAAAGCTGTCACAACCTCCAACCTTCCTCGCATGTCATCACTCTCTTTCTCATCCTACAACCCTTCCTCACCACTCTCGGCTTCTCTCTCTATTCCACCCCACAACACTCACTCACATCCTTCTCTCTTCTCTCTCTTCTCCCCTTTCCCTTCTCCTCCTGGAAAGCTGTCCCCTCCTCCATCCTTCCTCGCATTTCATCACTCTCTTTCTCATCCTCCAACCCTTCCTCGCCACTCTCGCCTTCTCTCTCTATTCTTCCCCACCACACTCACTCACTCCTTCTCTCTTCTCCCCTTTCCCTTCTCCTCCTGGAAAAGCTGTCCCCTCCTCCATCCTTCCTCGCATTTCATCACTCTCTTTCTCATCCTCCAACCCTTCCTCACCACTCTCGCCTTCTCTCTCTATTCCACCCCACAACACTCACTCACTCCTTCTCTCTTCTCCCCTTTCCCTTCTCCTCCTGGAAAGCTGTCCCCTCCTCCATCCTTCCTCGCATTTCATCACTCTCTTTCTCATCCTCCAACCCTTCCTCGCCACTCTCGCCTTCTCTCTCTATTCTTCCCCACCACACTCACTCACTCCTTCTCTCTTCTCCCCTTTACCTTCTCCTCCTGGAAAGCTGTCCCCTCCTCCATCCTTCCTCGCATTTCGTCAATCTCTCTTTCTCATCCTCCAACCCTTCCTCGCCACTCTCGCCTTCTCTCTCTTTTCCTCCCCACCACACTCACTCACTCCTTCTCTCTTCTCTCCTTTCCCATCTCCTCCTGGAAAGATGTCCCCTCCTCCATCCTTCCTGGCAGTCACTCTCTCTTTCTCACCCTCCAACCCTTCCTCACCACTCTCGCCTTCTCTCTCTATTCCCCCCCCCACCACACTCACTCATTCCTTCTCTCTTCTCCCCTTTCCCTTCTCCTCCTGGAAAGATGTCCCCTCCTCCGTCCTTCCTCACATTCACTCTCTCTTTCTCACCCTCCAACCCTTCTCCACCACTCTCACCTTCTCTCTCTTTTCCTCCCCACCACACTCACTCACTCCTTCTCTCTTCTCCCCTTTCCCTTCTCCTCCTGGAAAGACGTCCCCTCCTCCATCCTTCCTGGCATTCACTCACTCTCTTTCTCACCCTCCAACCCTTCCCCACCACTCTCGCCTTCTCTCTCTATTCCTCCCCACCACACTCACTCACTCCTTCTCTCTCTATTCCACCCCACAACACTCACTCACTCCTTCTCTCTTCTCCCCTATCCCATCTCCTCCTGGAAAGATGTCCCCTCCTCCATCCTTCCTGGCATTCACTCTCTCTTTGTCAACCTCCAACCCTTCCTCACCACTCTCACCTTCTCTCTCTATTCCTCCCCACCACACTCATTCACTCCTTCTCCCCTTTCCCTTCTCCTCCTGGAAAGATGTCCCCTCCTCCATCCTTCCTCACATTCACTCTCTCTTTCTCAATCTCCAACCCTTCCTCACCACTCTCGTCTTCTCTCCCTATTCCTCCCCACCACATCCACTCACTCCTTCTCTCTCTATTCCTCCCCACCACACTCACTCACCCCTCTTCTCCCCTTTCCCTTCTCCTCCTGGAAAGATGTCCCCTCCTCCATCCTTCCTGGCAGTCACTCTCTCTTTCTCAACCTCCAACCCTTCCTCACCACTCTCACCTTCTCTCTCTATTCCTCCCCACCACACTCACTCACTCCTTCTCTCTTCTCCCCTTTCCCTTCTTCTCCTGGAAAGATGTCCCCTCCTCCATCCTTCCTCACATTTCATCACTCTCTTTCTCATCCTCCAACCCTTCCCCACCACTCTCACCTTCTCTCTCTATTCCTCCCCACCACACTCACTCACTCCTTCTCTCTTCTCCCCTTTCCCTTCTCCTCCTGGAAAGATGTCCCCCTCCTCCATCCTTCCTGGCATTCACTCTCTCTTTCTCACCCTCCAACCCTTCCCCACCACTCTCACCTTCTCTCTCTATTCCTCCCCACCCCACTCACTCACTCCTTCTCTCTCTATTCCTCCCCACCCCACTCACTCACTCACTCCTTCTCTCTTTTCCCCTTTCCCTTCTCCTCCTGGAAAGCTGTCCCCTCCTCCATCCTTCCTCGCATTTCATCACTCTCTTTCTCATCCTCCAACCCTTCCTCGCCACTCTCGCCTTCTCTCGCTATTCCACCCCACAACACTCACTCACTCCTTCTCTCTTCTCCCCTTTCCCATCTCCTCCTGGAAAGATTTCCCCTCCTCCATCCTTCCTGGCATTCACTCTCTCTTTGTCAACCTCCAACCCTTCCCCACCACTCTCACCTTCTCTCTCTATTCTTCCCCACCACACTCCTTCTCTCTTCCCCCTTTCCCTTCTCCTCCTGGAAAAGCTGTCCCATCCTCCACTCTTCCTCGCATTTCGTCACTCTCTTTCTCAACCTCCAACCCTTCCCCACCACTCTCGCCTTCTCTCTCTATTCTTCCCCACCACACTCACTCATTCCTTCTCTCTTCTCCCCTTTCCCGCCTCGAAAAGCTGTCCCATCCTCCACTCTTCCTCGCATTTCTTCACTCTCTTTCTCAACCTCCAACCCTTCCCCACCACTCTCACCTTCTCTCTCTATTCCTCCCCACCACACTCACTCACTCCTTCTCTCTTATCCCCTTTCCCTTCTCCTCCTGGAAAGATGTCCCCTCCTCCATCCTTCCTGGCTGTCACTCTCTCTTTCTCAACCTCCAACCCTTCCTCACCACTCTCACCTTCTCTCTCTATTCCTCCCCACCACACTCACTCACTCCTTCTCTCTTCTCCCCTTTCCCTTCTCCTCCTGGAAAGATGTCCCCTCCTCCATCCTTCCTCGCATTCACTCACTCTCTTTCTCAATTTCCAGCCCTTCCCCACCACTCTCGTCTTCTCTCTCTATTCCTCCCCACCACACTCTCTCACTCCTTCTCCCCTTTCCCTTCTCCTCCTGGAAAGCTGTCCCCTCCTCCATTCTTCCTGGCATTCACTCTTTCTGAACCTCCAACCCTTCCCCACCACTCTCGCCTTCTCTCTCTATTCCTCCCCACCACACTCACTCACTCCTACTCTCTTCTCCCCTTTCCCTTCTCCTCCTGGAAAGCTGTCCCCTCCTCCATCCTTCCTGCCATTCACTCTCTCTTGCTCAATCTCCAACCCTTCTTCACCACTCTCGTCTTCTCTCTCTATTCCTCCCCACCACATTCACTCACTCCTACTCTCTTCTCCCCTTTCCCTTCTCCTCCTGGAAAGCTGTCCCCTCCTCCATCCTTCCTGCCATTCACTCACTCTCTTTCTCATCCTCCAACCCTTCCCCACCACTCTCGCCTTCTCTCTCTATTCCTCTCCACCACACTCACTCACTCCTTCTCCCTTATCCCCTTTCCCTTCTCCTCCTGGAAAGCTGATCCCTCCTCCATTCTTCCTCGCATTCACTCACTCTCTTTCTCATCCTCCAACCCTTCCTCACCACTCTTGCCTTCTCTCTCTGTTCCTCACCACCACACTCACTCACTCCTTCTCTCTTCTCCCCTTTCCCTTCCCCTCCTGGAAAGCTGTCCCCTCCTCCATCCTTCCTCGCATTTCATCACTCTCTTTCTCATCCTCCAACCCTTCCTCACCACTCTCGTCTTCTCTCTCTATTCCACCCCACAACACTCACTCACTCCTTCTCTCTTCTCCCCTTTCCCTTCTCCTCCTGGAAAACTGTCCCCTCGTCCATCCTTCCTGGCATTCACTCACTCTCTTTTTCAATCTCCAACCTTTCCTCACCATTCTTGAATAGAATGCTAGGTATGATTTATTTATTTAGCTGTATTTATATCCCGTTTTCACCGGGTCAAAGCGGCGATAAGGAAAGGAATGGAGAATAAAATAAAGGATATTATAATGCCTCTATATCGCTCTGTGGTATGACCGCACCATGAATATTGTGTGCATTTCTGGTCGCCATATCTTAAAAAGGATATAGCATTATTAGAAAAGATACAGAGAAGAGCCACCAAAATGGTAAAGGAGGCGGAAAGATACCTCTATGAAGAGAGGCTAAAAAGGTTAGTGCTGTTCAACCTGGAAAAGAGACGGCTGAAGGGAGATATGATAGAAGTCAATAGATTAATGAATGGAGTGGAACGGGTAAACCTAGACTGATTGTTTATGCCATCAAAATATAGAAAGACTAGGGGACATGTAATAAAGCTACAGGACAACCTAGTTAAGACTATTAAGAGAAAATATGTTTTCTCTCAACGTGTAATCAAACTCTGAAAAGCTGTTAGTATAGCAGGGTTTAAAAAAGGTTTGGACAAGTTCCTCGAGAAAAGGTCCGTAAACCATTGTTAAAGGGAACCTGGGAAATCCACTGCTTGACCCAATACAAGCATTGTGGAACCTTTGTCTTTTGGGGAATCTGCTAGATACTTGTGACCTGGATTGGCCACTTTTGGAAGCAGGATACTGGGCTTGATGGACCTTGGTCTGACTCACTATGGCATATCTTATTTTCTTATTCCTCCCCTTCCCCCCTTCTCCTTTTCTCCCTAATACACTCTCTTTCACTCTCCACTGCCAGACACTGTGTGAAGGAAAACAAAACCATTGAAATGGAAAGAAAACCAGTACTACATTCAAGAACAAAAAATCATCACCCCTACCTATTTAAAATCAGCACTGCAAATATTCTAGGACACCTGGAGGACACCCCCAGTTAGGAAAGGAGAACAAACCAGAGTGCTATGGATTCCTACACAGAACCTGCATGTTAAAGAATCCGGCACCTTGGTTACAAAGAGAAAACCCAAACTATCACCTAGTAAAGAATGAGAAAGTACAATAAGAAACAAATATAACAGCATATGAAAAGAAAACCCCCAAAACCTAGAGTCTATGAGCAGTGGAACACAGAAGAAAAAAGAAATAATGCATTTCCTCTTGTACAGAAAAAAATACAAGAAATGTGCATTTTACAGCTGATGTATTTCATTCTCTACAAACTGTTTTCCTTCATCTTTCACCCACTTTCTAGTCCCCCATTTCCACTCTCTGTGTTCATCCCTCCCCCAGCCTCAACTCGCTTTGCCTCTCATCAGCTCACCAACCCCAGTTCCTTCCGTGTCGTTCTTCCCCTCTCTACCGTCAGTCCCTTTTTTATGTTTTACCCTCTTATCCAGGCTGTTAATCCCCATTTTTACTCTCCACTTTCCACTCTCTCACCTCCTTCACAGATCTGCCCCTTTCTTTTTCTCTCATCCTATTCACAGCCCCGTCTCTTTCTTCCCTTTCCCATGCATCCATTGCCCCTGCCTCTCCCCCATCCCTAGCATCCATTGCCCCGTCTCTTCCCTGGTATCCACTCACCTCCTTCTTTCTCCAAATGGTAATTACTCTTAACTGGTAACTGTTCTTCCTTGAGGGATGACAGTTTAGTACTCCACCTCTGGGTTGTGCACCTCCTCCTGCAGCTTGGAGACTGGGCATGTCACAAAACAGTGACATAAGAACATATAAGAACATAAGATATGCCATACTGGGTCAGACCAAGGTCCATCAAGCCCAGTATTCTGTTTCCAACAGTGGCCAATCTAGGTCATATGTACCTAGCAGTTTCCCCAAGAGACACAGGTTCCACAATGCTTGTACTGGGTCAAGCATTGATATCCTGGGTCCATTCTTAATAATGGTTTATGGACCTTTCCTCCAGGAACCTGTCCAAACCTTTTTTAAACCCAGCTACACTAACAGCCTTTACTACATCCTCTGGTAACAAATTCCAGAGTTTGATTACACGTTGAGTGAAAAAATATTTTCTTTTATTAGTCTTAAATAGTTTACCCTGTAGCTTCATTGCATGTCCCCTAGTCTTTCTATATTCTGATAAGGTAAACAATCGATCTACGTTTACCTGTTCCACTCCATTCATTAATTTATAGACTTCTATCATATCTCCCCTCAGCCGTCTCTTTTCCAGGTTAAAGAGCCCTAACCTTTTTAGCCTTTCTTCATAGGAGTATCCTTCCATCCCCTTTACCATTCTGGTGGCTCTTCTCTGAACCTTTTCTAAAATCGCTATATCCTTTTTAAGATACGGCGACCAGAATTGCACACAATATTCAAGGTGCGGTCTCACCATGGAACGATATAGAAGCATTATAATATCTTTTGTTTTATTTTCCATTCCTTTCCTTATCATACCTAGCATTCTATTTGCTCTCTTGGCCGCCGCTGCACACTGGGCCGAGGGTTTTAACATGGTATCCACAATGACGCCTAAATCTTTTTTCTGGGTGGTGGTTCCTAATGTGGAACCTTGCATCGTGTAACCATAGTTTGGGTTGTTCTTCCCTAGGTGCATAACCTTGCACTTGTCCACATTAAATTTCATCTGCCATTTTGATGCCCAGTCTTCCAATTTATCAAGATCCTCTTGCAATTTTCCACAATCCTCTTGGGTTTTAACAACTTTAAATAGTTTTGTGTCATCTGCAAATTTGATAACCTCATCGAGATGTAGTCTGCAGGCCTCTCCCATCATCCCCAGTGAACTATTGACAAAGCACACTTAAAAGAGCAACCATGTTAACAGAACCTATATACAAGAGACATTTCTGATCCTTCAGATAGGCCTTTCCATCTTGTGCGTTCTCCTTCTGCCTGCGTCAGAATGACAGACCAAAAAAGATAGAAAAAGATAAAGAAGCTAGAAACTCATCTACCTACCAGTAACCACACACTCCTCCCGGCTGAATCCTCATTGCGTACCTGTATACCATCCCGGGCGGGAAGGAGGACTAAACTGTTATTCCTCAAGGAAGAACAATTACCAGGCAAGTGTAATTACCATTTCCTTATTGGTCCTCCAGTTTAGTCCTCCACCTCTGGGATGTAACAGAGCAGTACTTATTAGGAGGGCCACTTTCAGCCGGCCTGCAACACCGCCGCCCTGAACGCAGCATCCTTTGCTGCCAAGACATCCAGGTGGTAGTGCTTACTGAACATGTGAAGACGACCAAGTTGCCGCCCTACAAATCTCCACCGGGACACTAAACTGTGCTCCGCCCATGACGCCGCTTGCGCTCTGGTAGAATGAGCCCGCAATCCCGCTGGCACCTGTTGCCCCGACAACAGATATGCTGAGGCAATCGCCTCTCTAATCCAGTGAGAAATGGAAGCTTTCGCCGCCGACTTCCCCTTAAGGGCTCCCCCAAACAGAACAAAAAGGCGATCAGATTTGCGAAAACCCTCCGAGACCTTCAAATATCGCTGCAACACTCGCTTTAAGTCCAAGCGGTGCAATCTGCGGTCTGCTGCGACACCCTTCAATGAGCCCAGCACTGAAAGGGAAACTGTCTGATTTACATGAAACGGCGACACCACCTTGGGCAAGAAAGAGGGCACTGGTTGAAGGACCACCTTTTCCCTGGAAAAAGACAGAAAGGGCTCCCTGCAAGACAAAGCCTGCAATTCAGATATGCGCCTCGCTGAACAAATGGCCACCAAAACCACCGTCTTCAACGTCAAATCCTTCATGGACACTTGTTGCAAGGGCTCAAAAGGCTCCCTAGCCAAAGCTGATAAGACTAAGTTGAGATCCCACGGAGACACCAGAATCCTACGAGAAGGCCATAATCTGGATACTGCTTTGAGGAAGCGCAACACATCTGCCTGTGTTCCTAGCGCTATTCCCTGCACCTTGCCTCTATAGCAAGCCAGCACGGCCAACTGAACCCGCAAGGAACTGGCTGCCAGGCCCTTTTCGAATCCATCCTGCAGAAAGCTTAATACCACTGGAACGGACGCTGTCACCGCGCGCACCTGCTCCGGAAGCACCAATCCTCAAAAATGCGCCAGATGCGAACATACGTTAAAGACGGAGAAGACTTCCGAGCTTTAAGTAAAGTCGCAATAACTGCTCCTGAGTAGCCTTTTTTCTTCAAATGCGCCCTTTCAATGGCCAGACCATAAGAGAGAACCGATCCACCTGAGGCATCTGCAGAGGCCCTTGAACTAACAGATTGTCTGACAGCAGAAGTTTCCATGGATCCCCGTCGAGGAGACAGATGAGATCGGCATACCATGGGCGTCTTGGCCAGTCTGGAGCCACCAGCAACACTATCTCCGGATAGTGCCAGATGCCAGATGCGAACATACATTAAAGACGGAAAAGACTTCCGAGCTTTAAGTAAAGTCACAATAACTGCTCCTGAGTAGCCTTTTTTCTTCAAACGCGCCCTTTCAATGGCCAGACCGTAAGAGAGAACCGATCCACCTGAGGCATCTGCAGAGGCCCTTGAACTAACAGATTGTCTGACAACTGAAGTCTCCATGGATCCCCGTCGAGGAGACGGATGAGATCAGCATACCTGGGCGTCTTGGCCAGTCCGGAGCCACCAGCAACACTATCCCCAGATGAACCTCGATCCGCTGCACCACTTGTCCTATGAGCGCCCACAGCGGGAAACATAGAGAAGAACCGACACCGGCCAAGGTTGCAGTTGGGCGTCGATCCCCTCCGACATCCTTTCTCGCCGCATGCTGAAGAAACGACTGGCCTTCGCCGAGTGAAAGGTCGCCATGAGATCCATGATCGGCGGCCCCCACTGGTGCACCACCTGCGCAAAGACTTCCGGGTGCAACTCCCATTCGCCGGCATCCACCTGGACTCTGCTGAGAAAATCTGCCGTCACATTGTTCTTCCCAGCAATGTGTGCTGTGGAAATCACTTGCAGCCGAACTTCGACCCAAGCAAAGAGAACCTCTGCTTCCTCTTCCATGACCGTACTTCTTGCACCCCCTTGCCGATTGATGTAGGCCACTGTTGCAGAGTTGTCCGACAGAACTCTTACCGCCCGACCCTGCACCGTCCCCTCGAATGCTTGCAATGCTATGCTACCGCTCGGAGTTCCAACCTGTTGATTGACCATGTGCTCTCCCGAGCTGACCACCACCCCTGCATGAAGAGCTCGCCACAATGCGCCCCCCCAACCCACGAGGCTGGCATCCGACAACAATGGTAGCGACTTCAGCTGCTCCAGGGGCATCCCGGCAGACAACAACTCCGGAACCAACCACCACTCTAACGCCTGCCTGACCCCTAGAGGGCATGGCAGACGTTTGCTCAATGGGTTCGCCTGATGAGACCACCGGTGAAGTAACGTGCGCTGCAACGACCTCATATATGCTCTGGCCCAAGGTACCACCTCCAGGGTTGCCACCATTGTACCTAACACCCTGAGATAATTCCAGGCCGAAGGAGCCGGAGTGGCCCTGAACTGGCAAATCACTTGCCGAAGAGCCCTGACCCGACGATCTGGCAGAAATACAACTCCCCTCTGAGTATCGAATCGTACTCCGAGCTACTCGAGGTCCTGAGATGAAACAAGATGGCTTTTGCTCGTATTGACCACCCAACCTAGGCTCTCCAAGAATTTCACCACCTTGCTCGTAACCTGCACGCTCTCGGCTTTCGATTTTGCTTGAATTAACCAATCATCTAGATAGGGATGAACCAGAATCCCTTCCTTTCATAACGCCACTGCTACCACCACCATGATTTTGGTGAACATTCGAGGAGCCATCGCTAGACCAAATGGCAATGCCTGAAACTGATAATGTCCCCACGGAAGCGCGAAGCGGAGAAATTTCTGATGCGCCGCTCTGATCGGCACATGCAAATACGCCTCCGTGAGGTCGAGGGACATCAAGTACTCTCCTCGATGCACTGCCACCATGACCGACTGCAGCGTTTCCATCCGGAAATGCGGAACCCAGAGACAGCGGTTCAAGCCTTTTAAATCTAAAATCGGCCGAAGCAACCCATCCTTTTTCAGCACCACAAAATAGATTGAGTACTGACCCTTGCTGCAATCCTCCTGAGGTACCGGGATGACCGCGCCTAAGTGTAGCAGACGATCCAGCGTGCCGTGGACCGCTTGGGCTTTCCGCTGACCTTTGCAGGGCGACTGCACAAATGACTCCCAAACTGGCCACGCGAATTCCAGTGTGTAGCCATCTCGGATGATCTCCAACACCCACCGATTGGATGTTATTTGGACCAAGGCAGGAAGAAAATTCCAAAGTCACCTGCCTATCGGAAAAGTTCCCGCTGTGGTCCACCGCATTTCATTGTGGCTTTCGATTAACCGAGGAGACCGCCGCCGTAAAATCTTTACCTGCTCCTCGAAATCCTCGAAACCCCTGAGTCCGAGGAGCAAATCTTCCTCTTTGGAAACCGCCTAAGCGAGAAGTCCTAAATCTCCGAAAGTCTCTAAAGTTACCTCAGAAAGACGCCACGGCCTTCCCCTGCTTGGGCTTATCCTCCAGCAGTCGGCCACTCTTAGACTCCCCTAAGTCCTTCACCAGCTTATCGAGATCCTCTCCGAACAACAACTTTTCTTTGAAGGGGAGTTTACCAAGCCGTGCTTTGGACGTCCCATCAGCCGCCCAGTTCAGCAACCACAGCGATCTGCGGGAGGCAACGAGTGACGCTATATTATTAGCCAGCACTATGATCAAGTCATAATGCACATCGGACAAATAAGCTGACCCCGACTCCAGATGGTCCAAGTCATTAAGACTCTTTTGCTCCAGCTGCGAAGACTGCCGCAAACTCTGAGACCATCGCAGACAAGCTCTTGCCACTCAGGCCCCACAAATGGAAGCCTGTAGAGAAATGGCGTTTGCCCCAAAGGCCTGCTTCAATAGACCATCCAGCTTCCTATCCTGCGCATCCTTCAAGGCTGAACTACCCTCTACCGGAATAGTGGTCTTCCTGGTCACCGCCAACACTGCGGCATCAACCCTTGGGGCCGAAACCTCTCCTTGTCCTTCTCTGCCAACGGGTACAGCCTATTCATAATGCGAATCCCCCGGATCCCAGCTGATCCCACTCATCCCGTATCATTCTGTCTACCACCTTGTGTACAGGAAACACCAACTGCATTTGACGCACGGCCTGAATAATGGGATCTTCACCATTGTCCTCCTCCACAGGCTGTTCCGTGGCCAGCTTCAGCGTCTGAAGGGACTCCGTGATGAGTGCTGTCAACTCCTCCCTCTGGAACACCTGAATAATCCTTGCCTGATCCTAGGGCTCAGGGATCTCTCCCTCTTCTTCCTCTGCACCATCAAGATCTCTGTCGTTCTCCTCCAACTCATGCCCCTCCAATTCAGCAATGGAAGGCTCTGTAGTGCTTGCCCGCTTCACTGCCCTTGACGGGCCAACATTCGCCTCAACCGGACGGCAGTGGAGCCCCTGCAGATGACGGCACCTCTGGCACCTCCCCTTGCCATCGCAAACAGAATGCCTGATGCATGATTAACACAAAGTCGGGGCAAATATCCCCGGGCTGCAATCCCGAAGCTGACAGCCCCCTAGAGGGCCCTGCTGCCGCTTCGGAACTAACCCCTGGTGCAGTGGACAGCAAACCCTCCGCGTCCAGCTCAGCCGAGGCCCCTTGAATTTCCGGTCCTACCTTAACCTGCATTTGCTGCTCCACACTGGTAGAAGCCTGCGCACAGCCCCGGCAAATGCCTGAGTCAGCAATCGCCCTCCTACGGGACCCGCACACCACACACTGGGGCCGTGCCGCCATAAGTTAATCTTTATCTTGTATTTCAATTTTATTTACTGAGTAGCAACTCTGCCTTCACTTATATACCATCAGGCAAGGGACACCACCATAGAAAGTTGACCCCTGCCCCAAAATAACAAGTTTTGCTATCGGAATCAAGCAATTACTCAGTGAAGCACTGCCAAAGAGAAAACAATCTTCAGCAGTAAAAACTTCTCTCAGAAGGCAAAAGGGCAAGTGAAAAACAAATAAAACAAATAAAGAAAGCAAATAAAACTAACAGAAATAGCCAAAAATTAAAACTGGCTCCAAACAGCCATAAATCTGAAGGAACTTGAGGCCCGTAGCGCTGCTTTCAGCTGCCCGCATGCACCAGGCACGCTGAAGAAAATGGCCGCCGTTATCTGAGAAGGCAAAAAGGGCGCGAAAAAACACACTTATCTGAGAAGGCAAAAAGGGCACGAAAAAACACACGCTGCTGCTGCTGTTCTCTGGCGCTGTATCCCCCGCTCAGCAAACAGCCAAAATGCCTGCACTTACCCGATGCGGGCCCTCGCTGGCCCGTCCAGCACACTCCTGCTAGCGCGGTGTGACAAACCCACGGCTCCACTCCGCTGACAAGCAGGGAGCCGACAGACAGGTTTCCGGCCACCCAACGCCTCCAGACTGCAGAGCCGTGCCAGCACCATGCAGCTGTCCGCGGAGCTGGTCTGCTTACCGCTGAGCTCTCCCCCGATGCAGCCAAGGAGGAGAGATCTAATATGGCAGAAAAGGCAGAGTAATACAAATAAAGACCGGCAGGCCAACCAGAGCAGGCACAAGAACACAGCGCTCTGCTTTGTTTCTTTTTTTTAAAAGAGATATCACCCCCAAAAAGGACAAAAAGGTAAATTGAGGGACAAAATAAAGTAACACCAACTAAAACTAACCTAACTAGCCCCTATTAGCTCCCTAGTGAGCCCAGCACTTAGGCTCACTACGTCCTCCTGCTGCATGGAGACTGGACACACTGGGGATGATGGGAGAGGCCAGCAGACTACATCCCGTGATGTCACTTTTTTGTGACATGCCCAGTCTCCAAGCTGCAGGAGGAGGTGCACAACCCAGAGGTGGAGGACTAAACTGGAGGACCGATAAGGAATATTTATTTACTCTGCCTTTCCTCCTCCTTGCCCAGCATCCATCCCACCTCTCCTTCTACCTTTCCCTGAACCCATTGCCCCTGCCGCTCCCCCATCCCTAGCATCCATTGCCCCGTCTCTTCCCTGGTATCCGCTCACCTCTTTCTTTCTTCAATATTCCTTTACTCTGCCTTTCCTCCTCCTTGCCCAGCATCCATCCCACTTCTTCTACCTTTCCCTGCACATGCCCTTTTTTAACACCCCCCCCCCCCCCCCGTTTCTCTTCTGCTCTTCCTTCTCACTTCCACAGCATCAGCCCCCTTCCCCCACTGTCACTCGCCAGCATCTGCTCCTTTTCCCAAGCCTCAGACCCCGTCACTCAGCCCAAGCTCTGTCTCAGAGCCGTCTGTCACAATCATCCTCTACTCCCAACTTAAAACTGGCTCCTCCTTAGGATTTTTATTTTAGCTTCAATAGAACCAAATGTTTCAAACACACAAACGGATTATAAGTGTTTTGTGACAAATAAGAGACTGGATTTTAATGAATGGCACTACTGTATACCAGCATGAGTTTGGAATAAGTGAGCTGTGACTGATTGAGCTTTGCTGAGTCTGGAAATTAAGGATTTGAAAGCTGACCATTTGTATATGTTGCAGAAGAAAGCTGATGGATACTGAGAACTTTAGACCTATGAACTTAGCTCATCTGGACACAGTTAGTGGCAAAATGAAGACCTTTGCTGGGTTCACTCCATGCCTGAAATCAGAAGAGAATATACTTCAGATAAATATCAAATGAAGGAAATATAAATGCACTTTGAATTAATAAAGCGGGAAGAGGTGAACAAACAACCAAGGAAGCATAGGAGGAAAAGAAATCAAGAATAGCAATTATTCTATTCTTATTTCAATTTGAAAAATATTTAGTACCTCCTATATCCCCAGCAAAGTAGAACAAGAATGGACATTAACATTCAAAAGGTTTATTCATTCATTTGACCGATCTTCCTAGGACCGAATCAATGCTTCTAATTGAGAGGGTTCAAAAATATATAATACTAAGCATTTCTTAGGCAACTTCAAATAAAAAGTTATCCCCAAAGCTAAAGCCCTTGATTTCAGTTGCAGAAAGCCTCTCCAAGTCACCTGTCTCTGGGAGAAACATTGGGATAAACAAATAATATGGCCATGAAAGAGTGTCAGTCGCTCTTTGAGAAATAAGAAAATATTCTTTCTTTATGCAAGAGACTCCGAAAAGTAGCCACCACAGTTCCCCTGTTGATCTAAGAGCAGTTAAATTTCCCTCCTAGACTGGAACCGTATTGCCACCTGAAAATTTTAACTCAAGAAGGAACATAATAAGCACTTAATAAGGAAGGCAGGAAATATAAATTTAAAATGTTTTTATTGCATCACAGGAAAAAGGTGAAAAAAATGGGCCGATGACTAAATTTATACTCATGAAGTAATGAGTTAGATAAACATTTCTGAGGGTTTTTTTCGCCATATAAAATTTAAATAGAAAAGTAAAAATTGTATATGTAGAAGTTTTTGTGGGTCTCTATTATCTTTAAAGGTCTTTTATATGTGCACTTTTCATTCCTGACAGCCAGAGGATGGGAAGTCGCACCAGGCTTATGGTCTTTACCTGCTGCCTTTGGGATGGGGGAGTATAATTTCTCGCCTCTGCCACCCACTCTGCATTTCCTTCTCGTTTGCTGCCGCGCCACCTTTCATCATTCCGTTCATTGCCCGTTTTCATATTTAGGCCACAGCGCGAACAGGACAAGAGCGCGGCCCAGTGTAATACTTATCACTCTAAGAAAAAGCGCGAGGCAGCACGAGCAGGAGAATAGCGCGAGAGCTCGTCCCGGTGTAATACTTATCACTCTCTAAGAAAAAGCACGAGGAAGCAGGACAATAACGCGGGAGCCGGAGGGATGGGGGGGGGGAGGGAGCCCCTGGGAGCGCGAGCAAGTAGAATTGTCTGGGGAAGTGAGGAACTTGCAGCATTTAGCCAATAAGCTTCGTGATGTACTGAGAACACACGCAGGTCAGCCAATGGGATGCGGAGAATCTTTATGCTAATGACACTTCTGCCGAGGACCTTAGAGATAGCGCCAGAGAAGCTTCTAGGGCAGGCGCAGAGTCAGTCACACTGCAGCACAGAAACGGAGGCGCAGAAAGTCAGTCACGCGAAGACCAAACGTCGTCTCGACGAGGGAACTCAGACGCGCGACGGCAGAAGGAAGGAGGCACGTGCGGAACTCAGTCACAGATTTGCTTCGGAGCTCTGGAAATGCATTTATGTGGGGGCTGTGGGAGCTCCGGTCCGGAGATGCTCGTATGCGAGGTTGTGGGAACTCCGCAGATGTGTGTATGTGAGGCTGTGGGAGCTCCGGAGATGCGCGTATGTGGGGCTGTGACAACTTCGAAGATGTAACGGGGGGAAAACGTCGGGGTGAGGAAGGGACTCGGACTCGGACTCTGAGAGAGGGGGGGGGGGGCGGTCGGGCGTCGTGTAAATCTTTTCTGGGAATAAGGGAGACCCGGGGTGTGGAAGCGGAAACGAGTCTGGGGTGAAGTGGGCAATGACCCTGTCAAAGTTTGGGGGCAAGGGAAGCTGAGTCTCCGTATAATGTTTCTTTTGGAAACGAGGGAGCGAAGGATGTGGGAGCTGAAACTGGGGAAAATGAGTCGGGGGCTATTGGGGATGGGGAAAGAGTCGGGTGATGGGATCCTGGGCTCTTTGGGGGTGGGAGGGAGAGTAGAAGTGACGAGGGACTCAAACTGATGGATACTCAGTTGTGTTGGTGGGGTGAGGTTGCAGATTTGGGGGAAGAAGGGGAGGGAGCGAGCACTCGGTGCAGCTTTTTAAGTATAGGCTGCAAATCTCGGAGGGTGTTTCTCTTCTAAGGGTGTGAAGCAGAGATGTTCCAGTTGTGGGCTAAAATCTGCCCCAGCACATACCACGGGATAACAATAAAATACTTTGAAACCATTGTGTTTCTTAATCTCTTCTTATTTTCCTTTGTGCATTTTTATTCTTTTTTTGGATGTGTTTTCATTTCTCTTGCCTTATTAATTCATTTTCAGGCTTTCCATGTTTCCTCTCTTCTCTGTTCTAATACTTTTGCTGTGTTGCCCATTTTATTCTCTCAGCATTTCGTTTGGATGTTTCCTTCATGTTGTCATCTTTTTTTACTTGTGTTAGAGGCACTATTTCATTTTGTTAAATTTTTTCCCTTCATGTGTTTATCCTATCTATCTATATTCTTCCATTGTAATTATGTTTGGACACAACTCCTTTTAAAGGTTATTATTCTCTTTTTATAGTTTTTTGGTAATGGAACTCATTTTATTAGCTTTTTTATTAAATGTTATGATCTGCTTTATCAGTTTCAGTTCAAAGGAGTAACAACACTGAGGTTGTCTGCTCTACACCTTGCAACAACTGAAACAACAAAACAGTAACATTAGAAAAGTAATAATAGAAACTTGCTAGGAAGTGATATAATGAATCTATACATCAGAAGCTTTTGATACATTGTAGAACCAAATGTTTCAATCACCCTGTACTGTTGGGACAGGCATCTTATATCACTGCAAATGGTTCATGGTGGTGAGAAGTAGCTGCCTGAGTCATACAGTGATAGGACTGAAATTTCCAAAATGATTGGGGATGCTAACTAACCACTAACTACATCTCCCTGGTTTCAGTGGAGGAGTTTTCTTAATTTTAGGGTGCTCACACAACCACATGAAGATTGAGATAACTTTCTTGGTCTGACCATTTCACATGCGTTACACAAGTAACACAGAAAAGAGCCTCTTTTTAAAAAAATTCTGTTAGCTGTTTGATTCAGTAATTACTGCACACTCATTCCTGCATTAAACAGCTCACATGGAAAACACCAGTTTGGGGTGGGATTGGGGGAAGGGAACGATGTAGGTGTTTCTGTAGTGTGTAGGTCAATCTCCAGGAACAAGCAGGCATGCATTCTTCACATATGGGTGACGTTGGCACCAACAGAGCCTGTGCGGGAACGCTCCCCAGCATCCAATATTTTTTTTATTTTTATTTTAGCTGTATTTATATTCCGCTTTTCACCGGGTCAAAGCGGTCAATTGGGGGATACATTTAACACGAGGGGTTATGACACACATACGTTAATACTTACAGGGAACATGGGCAATGGAGGGTTAAGTGGCTTGCCCAAGACCACAAGGAGTGCCTATAGGACTAGAAATCCCAGTCCCTCCGGCCTGAGATTGCTGTCCCCAGGTGGGACTTGAACCCCCGGCCCTCCGGCCTGAAGTACCTTGTCCTAACCACTAGACCACTCCTCCCTTCGAATAGGAAGGCTTTTGGGAGCCCTCCACTGCGCCTGCATGCTGCCTTCCCAACCCCTCTCCTCAATTCTTCGTTTTCCGTGGAGCCAGCAGGACACACCATTGTTGTCACCATAGAAAAACTTTTCTATTTTGGTATAGCATCATGCTTCTGCCTTCCCGTCTATGCTTCATCTTTCAGAGAAGACATTATCAGTACAAGGTCCTTCCTTTCGGACTTACTTCTGCCCCAAGAGTCTTCACAACGTGCATGGCGGTCGTAGCCACATATCTAAGAAAGATGAAGCATAGCTATTTCCTGTGTCCTGGGTGGATGAGGATATGTGTGTACACTTCTTTTATATCTAGAGAACAGCCAGTCATGACTCTGAAGATAGGGAAGAAGAGTCCCGAGAGAGATCATTTTGAACTTCTCGTGGACCAGAAACTTGTTGAGGTTTCTGAGATTCAGGATGGGCCTGTACCCTCAGGTCTTCTTTGGTATGAGAAAGTATGGAGAGTAGAACCCCATTCCCTGTTAGGATATAGGTGCATCTTCTATGGCGCCTTGGGATAGAAGAGAAGACATCTCTTCTGGTAGGAGAGCAGTGAGTGGGGGTTGCGTGTGATATTCCCCTACAAGAGTCAAGGGGGGGGGGCAGAGTTTGCAGATGAAGTTTGTACCGCTCCAGTACTATGGTTGGTGTCTACTTAGATGAGTGGCTCATAAGAGCAGACATCTCCCAAGAGGTTTAGCTCTCCTTGTATCGTTCCATCACAGTACTACAATGCTTGGGATTGGTCATAAACTTCCCAAACTCCAAGCTCACTCCACCTCAAAGAATAGAGTTCATCGGAGCTTTATTGGAAACACAATAGTCTAGGGCATTTCTGCCCCAACTCTGTTGTGACCATCTCATTGAGCTAGCATCCCAAATGCTACTCTGAGACCATCTGACTGCCCAAGAAATGCTGCAGCTTCTGGGGCACACGGCCTCAACAGTACATATCGTCCCATATGCCTACCTATATTTATTTATTTTCTTTATTTAACCAGTTTTCTATACCACTTTATCCTTCAAAGCAGTTTACATTACTACAAACAGGTACTGGATACATTCCCTTGTCCCCAAAGGGCTCATAATCTGTGTGTACCTGAGGCAACGGAGGGTTAAGTGGCTTGCCCAAGGCCACAAGGAGTGCATATAGGACTAGAAACCCCAGTCCCTTCGACCTGAGGTACCATGTCCTAACCACTAGGCCACTCCTCCCTCTATATGTGCAGACAGCCCAGTGGTCCCTTGTTTCCCAATGGATGCAGGCCTCAGGCCACCTCAGAGACAAGATCCAATCACTGTCTCTCTCACCACATCCCTCCAATGGTGGTGTTCCCCAGAAAATTTCCTCTTTGGGTCATCTTTTCAGATGCCTCCACATCAGTGCACCCTGACTACAGATGCCTCCCAACTGAGTTGGGGAGCTCACTTGTGCACTCGCTCTACACAAGACCTCTGGACACTGCATGAGTCATAGGAGGGAGGAGTGGCCTAGTGGTTGGGGCAAGGTACCACAGGCCAGAAGGTTGGTGGTTCAAATCCCACTAGAGGACAGCAACCTTGGGCTGGAAGGACTAGGGTTTCTAGTCCCACATGTTCCCTGTAAGTATTAGTGTATGTGTCTCATATCCCCTTGTGTTAAATGTATCCCCCAACCACTTTGACCCAGTGAAAAGTGGGATATAAATGCAGCTAAATAAATAAATAAGATCAGTCTCCTGGAGCTTCATGTTATCTCAAATGCCCTCAGGTTGTTTCAAGATCACCTCAGGGCACAAAGGGTCCTAGTCGGGATAGACAATCAGGTGGCCATGTTCTATGTAAACAGACAGAGCAGAACAGGCTCTTGGCCCCTCTGCAAGGAGGCTCTCCATCTATGGTTCTTTGCCATTTCTCATCAAATACACCTCCAAGCACTGTATCTCCCAGGGAGCTCAATGTCTTGGCAGACAAGCAGAGTTGTATCCTTCTTCCCCACAAATGATCCCTCCATCTGGATACAATGTCCTACATATTTCAGACCTGGGGAACTCCAGAGATAGATCTGTTGCCACTCCACAAAATGCCAAGTTTCCCCACTTCTGCACCAGGACTCCAACGTCCAGCAAGCAGCAGGTGGATGCTTTCCACCTGCATTGGGGTCAGGATCTCCTTTATGCTTTCCCTCCCATACCCCTCATTCTCAAGATGTTTTTCAAGCTACAGGCTGACAAGGGCTCCATGATTCTCATAGCCCCTCACTGGCCATATCAATCATGGTTCCCTCTGCTGCTATGTCTGACTCAGGCTCGGCCCCTATGATTAGGATCTGCATATGATCTCCTCTCCCAGGAAGACGGGGCACTGCTCCATCCCAATCCACAGTCTCACCATCTCACATCTTGGCTGCTGAGAGCATAGCATTACAAGACTTTAACCTTTCACAAGGGACTAAGGAGATCCTGTTGGCTTCCAGGAAGCCATCCACCAGGCGTTCCTATGCTTTCAAGTGGCATAGATTCTCTGTCTGGTGTTCCCAGAAGGATGTCAATGTCTTCTCTGCTCCCGTGGAGGCACTGCTCCAATATCTCCTCCACCTGTCCTCAACATGTCTCAAGATCAACTTGGTGAGAGTTCACCTCAGTACCATTGCAGTCTCTCATCATATATTGGATTGACAGCTCATCTCCTCACAGCCACTAGTAGTACACTTTATGAGAGGTCTCTTACTGACCAAGTCACCCTTTAAGCCACCTCTGGTGGCTTGGGATCTCAATGTCGTTCTAGCGCAGCTTCTTAAGCTGCCCTTTGAACCATTGGCTATGACCTCACTAAAGTTCTTTTCATGAAATGTTATCTTCCTTATTGCACTCACTTCAACTAGAAGCATTAGTGAGCTTCAGGCTTTAGTAGCAGACCAACCCTATTTCTGGTTCCACCATGACTGGTCTCACCCGCATTTCATGCCAAAGGTGGTGTCTCCTTTTTGTTTGAATCGGTCTACCTTCCTGTATTCTTTCCTAAACCACAAGAGTCTCGAACAGAAGCAACCCTGCATACCCTTGACTACACGTGTGCATTGGCATTTTATCTCCAGAGGACTCGTGATCACCTTAAAGCCTGCAGCTGTTCATTTCCTTTGACCCTAGTCACGTGGGTCTCCTGGTATCTAAATGTATGCTCTCTAGATGGATAGCGGACTGCATTTCATTTACTTATGACAAAGCAGGACTGTCCCTGGAAGGGTATGTCACTACTCATAATGTTCGTGCCATGGCTACCTCAATGGCAAATCTACGCTCTGTAGCCATTGATGAAATTTGCAAGGCAGCAACTTGGTCTTCTGTCTATACTTTTTCTGCTCATTATTGTCTGGAAAAGGTCTCCCGCTGGGATGCCATGTTTCTCCAGCACCTCTTTCAGACTTAGGAGCAACTCTTACCCTCTGTCCTGGACTTGACAATACCAGACATCCATGAGGGATCCATGACCTCTTGAAGCCTACTTTGAGGTGAACCTCCTCTGGTACTGAGGTCACTTCATCTGGCATCTGGGAGCTAGGGAGTCCCATATGTGAAGACTACATTCCTGCTTCTTCCTGGAGATAGCATAATTACTCACCTGTAATAGGTGATCTCCAGGAACAGCAGGAATTTAGTCTTCACAACCCACCCTCCTCCCCTAGGAGTTGTAGCATTTTCTTTTCTTTATCTCAGCTACAAACTCAACTGAAGAGAGGGAGTTGGAAAAGCAGGAAGGCGGTCATGCAGGTGCAGAGGAGTGCTCCCAAAGGCTTTCCTGCATGGGCTCCATACTGACGTCACCCATATGTGAAGACTAAATTCTTGCTGTTCCAGGAGATCAACTGTTACAGTGTAGTTCTTTCTTTTCTTTTTTCTTTGTAGTTTTCATCACCAGACTAGGCCTCAGGGCCTCCATAGCCTTCTTCTCTTTTCTTTTTGAATGCATGTTCAAACCAGTCACTGGTTTTAAGAAATGTACCAAGTGCTCCAGCAATATTTCAGTCACTAATAAACATGACTGGTGTTTGGTTTGGGCTCTGACCATCAGCCTAACTCTTGTCTTTTATGTCAGCAAATGACAAAGAGAGGCATCAAGAACCAAGCCAACAAGTTGGGATTGTTGTTTGCCTCAGACTCAATTTCAGTGGCCTCAACTTCATTGAGGGCATCGACTTCCTCTCAAGGAAACTGCGTGTGGAAACTGATAAATAAACATGGGGATTGTAATGTGTTATCAGTTAAACAACCGACGACACTCGTGAAGAAAATTCGCAAGTCTTTAACATATATCTGGAGCGGTGCCACATCGGCGAATTCCATAAATGTTAGTTTATTTATCAGTTTCCACACGCAGGAATGGATCTTCGCTTAGGGTCCTTTTAACCTTACAATCTGTTGGCAGTTACCTCCACGGTCCTCAGTTATTTGGTGTGCCTCACCCCTGAAGAAGTATTATACAAAACACGGCCTGTGTTGGGTTCGGCCCCCTTTTTTAAGGACCAATAAAATTTGTGCTTTCCAAATACTGCCTACGTCTTTGTACTGTGTCCTACGCCTGTCTGCGTGGCAGTGTGCTGTTTGCTTCAGCACACATGGCCTGCGGCAGAAAGTTGCATCACAGGGGGATCAGAAGCAGCTGGCCTTCAGTACACATGGCCTGCCGCTTCTGACCCCCCTCTGGCAGGAAGTTGCATCGCAGGGGGCTCAGAAGCAGCTGGCCATGTATTCCGAAGCACATAGCCTGCTGCATATGCTAAAGTGGCGGAACTAAGCCGCTGTGCCACCCACCAAGAACTGTCGTTATAGACAGACGTAGACAGACACCTAGCCTGCCTAGAGGACAGGGCAGCCCTGTGTACAGGCACAATTCTAGCTTGGTACGGTCTTGTTGTCAGGTATCACAGTGTAGCCATGGTCTTCTTCCATCTTTTCTCAGGATCCAGCATGTTAATATGAACTGGAGGGGTTTAGTCCTCTAGGATTGTTCTTGCAACTCTGTTACTGTATTGTAAAGTATCATAGCTGTACCCACAGTTTTCTTCCCTCTTTTCTCAGGATCCAGTGTGTTAATATGAGCTGGAGGGGTTTAGTCTTCTCTAGGACTGTTCCTGCAGCACTGTTACTGTGCTGTCAGGTATCATAGCTGTACCCACAGTTTTCCCTCTTTTCTCAGGATCCAGTGTGTTAATATGAGCTGGAAGGGTTTAGTCTTCTCTAGGACTGTTCCTGCAGCACTGTTACTGTGCTATCAGGTATCATAGCTGTACCCACAGTTTTCTTCCCTCTTTTCTCAGGATCCAGTGTGTTAATATGAGCTGGAGGGGTTTAGTCTTCTCTAGGACTGTTCCTGCAGCACTGTTACTGTGCTGTCAGGTATCATAGCTGTACCCACAGTTTTCTTCCCTCTTTTCTCAGGATCCAGTGTGTTAATATGAGCTGGAGGGGTTTAGTCTTCTCTAGGACTGTTCCTGCAGCACTGTTACTGTGCTGTCAGGTATCATAGCTGTACCCACAGTTTTCCCTCTTTTCTCAGGATCCAGTGTGTTAATATGAGCTGGAAGGGTTTAGTCTTCTCTAGGACTGTTCCTGCAGCACTGTTACTGTGCTATCAGGTATCATAGCTGTACCCACAGTTTTCTTCCCTCTTTTCTCAGGATCCAGTGTGTTAATATGAGCTGGAAGGGTTTAGTCTTCTCTAGGACTGTTCCTGCAGCACTGTTACTGTGCTGTCAGGTATCATAGCTGTACCCACAGTTTTCCCTCTTTTCTCAGGATCCAGCATGTTAATATGAGCTGGAGGGTTTAGTCCTCTAGGATTGTTCTTGCAACACTGTTACTGTGCTGTAAAGTATCATAGCTGTACCCACAGTTTTCTTCCCTCTTTTCTCAGGATCCAGCATGTTAATATGAGCTGGAGGGGTTTAGTCTTCTCTAGGACTGTTCCTGCAGCACTGTTACTGTGCTGTCAGGTATCATAGCTGTACCCACAGTTTTCTTCCCTCTTTTCTCAGGATCCAGTGTGTTAATATGAGCTGGAGGGGTTTAGTCTTCTCTAGGACTGTTCCTGCAGCACTGTTACTGTGCTGTCAGGTATCATAGCTGTACCCACAGTTTTCCCTCTTTTCTCAGGATCCAGTGTGTTAATATGAGCTGGAGGGTTTAGTCCTCTAGGATTGTTCTTGCAACTCTGTTACTGTATTGTAAAGTATCATAGCTGTACCCACAGTTTTCTTCCCTCTTTTCTCAGGATCCAGCATGTTAATATGAGCTGGAGGGGTTTAGTCTTCTCTAGGACTGTTCCTGCAGCACTGTTACTGTATTGTAAAGTATCATAGCTGTACCCACAGTTTTCTTCCCTCTTTTCTCAGGATCCAGCATGTTAATATGAGCTGGAAGGGTTTAGTCTTCTCTAGGACTGTTCCTGCAGCACTGTTACTGTATTGTAAAGTATCATAGCTGTACCCACAGTTTTCTTCCCTCTTTTCTCAGGATCCAGCATGTTAATATGAGCTGGAAGGGTTTAGTCTTCTCTAGGACTGTTCCTGCAGCACTGTTACTGTGCTGTCAGGTATCATAGCTGTACCCACAGTTTTCCCTCTTTTCTCAGGACCCAGCATGTTAATATGAACTGGAGGGGTCTAGTCCTCTAGGATTGTTCTTGCAACTCTGTTACTGTATTGTAAAGTATCATAGCTGTACCCACAGTTTTCTTCCCTCTTTTCTCAGGACCCAGCATGTTAATATGAACTGGAGGGGTTTAGTCCTCTAGGATTGTTCTTGCAACTCTGTTACTGTATTGTAAAGTATCATAGCTGTACCCACAGTTTTCTTCCCTCTTTTCTCAGGATCCAGTGTGTTAATATGAGCTGGAAGGGTTTAGTCTTCTCTAGGACTGTTCCTACAACACTGTTACTGTGCTGTCAGGTATCATAGCTGTACCCACAGTTTTCCCTCTTTTCTCAGGATCCAGTGTGTTAATATGAGCTGGAGGGGTTTAGTCTTCTCTAAGACTGTTCCTGCAACACTGTTACTGTGCTGTCAGGTATCATAGCTGTACCCACAGTTTTCTTCCCTCTTTTTTCAGGATCCAATGTGTTAATATGAGCTGGAGGGGTTTAGTCTTCTCTAGGACTGTTCCTACAACACTGTTACTGTGCTGTCAGGTATCACAGCTGTACCCACAGTTTTCTTTCCTCTTTTCTCAGGATCGAGTGTGTTAATATGAGCTGGAGGGGTTTAGTCTTCTCTAGGACTGTTCCTACAACACTGTTACTGTGCTGTCAGGTATCATAGCTGTACCCACAGTTTTCTTTCCTCTTTTCTCAGGATCCAGTGTGTTCATATGAGCTGGAGGGATTTAGTCTTCTCTAGGACTGTGCCTACAACACTGTTACTGTGCTGTCAGGTATCACAGCTGTACCCACAGTTTTCTTTCCTCTTTTCTCAGGATCCAGTGTGTTCATATGAGCTGGAGGGATTTAGTCTTCTCTAGGACTGTGCCTACAACACTGTTACTGTGCTGTCAGGTATCATAGCTGTACCCACAGTTTTCTTCCCTCTTTTTTCAGGATCCAATGTGTTAATATGAGCTGGAGGGGTTTAGTCTTCTCTAGGACTGTTCCTACAACACTGTTACTGTGCTGTCAGGTATCATAGATGTACCCACAGTTTTCTTTCCTCTTTTCTCAGGATCCAGTGTGTCAATATGAGCTGGAAGGGTTTAGTCTTCTCTAAGACTGTTCCTGCAACACTGTTACTGTGCTGTCAGGTATCACAGCTGTACCCACAGTTTTCTTTCCTCTTTTCTCAGGATCCAGTGTGTTCATATGAGCTGGAGGGATTTAGTCTTCTCTAGGACTGTGCCTATAACACTGTTACTGTGCTGTCAGGTATCACAGCTGTGCCCATGATTTCCTTCCTTTTCTCAGGATCCAGTGCGTTAATATGAGCTGGAAAACATTCCCAAGCTAATAAATATACATTATACCTGCTGGTAATGCATGTAAAGTGGATTACACATGCTCCCCGGCACATCTAATGCAGGCTAATACTTGCACTAGTCTTATCGACTTTAGTACATCGGTCCCTGAATTTGTTTGCGTGAATTTTGTGACAACGTCCTGATTGTGGGTCTGGTCTCTCCACATTTTTAATCTACCTTTCAAAAGGAAGAAGGTATAAGAGAATTCCATATGTAATATACGTGTGTCCCACCATATGTACTTCTCCAATTAAATGTTTTGTTTTGTTTTCTAATTTTCAGAACTTGTCATGGGGCCAAGAGATTCCTGACAGGGTTATGTTTTTTGGAGAACCCATATATACCAATGGACACCCTCACAGCTGCACATATCTTGGTTTGTAGGCTCCAGTTCTGCATGGAACTTCTTGTTCTTTCGAATGTAATCCTTTTTAATTAATTTACTGCTTCTGAAAAGTGCCAGCACAGTACCCCATGTATCCAAAGAACAGTAGCATAGGGAGAGCCAGCGCAGCTTCCCCCACTGTTTTAAATAAAGGCATCAGGGTGGGGGAAGAGCCTCCACATAGCAGTAGATACAACCCTACTGGGCAGACTGGATGGGCCACGCTGTTCTTTTCCTGCCGTCATTTATTATGTTGGCCTTCCAGTATGCCTCAGTCCTCTAAAGGAATGGCCTCCTAAGAGTGAAACAGCAGTTCATTTTCCAAACCTTTTTGATATTTGGCTTCTCTACTGAGTCAGCAAACAGTGATGTCAATTAGTGCTGAACTGTGAGGATAGACCTTTGTGATGCCAACACCTAGAACATAAGATATGCTATACTGGATTAGACTAAAGGTTCATCAAGCCCAGTATCCTGTTTCCAAAAGCGGTCAATCCAGGTCATAAGTAACTGTCAGGTTTCCAAAAGGTAGACAAAGAACAGGGCTGAGAATCAACACATTTCAGACAGGTAGCTGAATGGGTTCCAGGTAGTAGTGGTGTTTTTTCACAACCCTGAGCTGAGCTGAGTTCCAGTGACTTAGGAGTGAAAGACTGTAATCCTGTGCCAGGTTTCTTAAGCTAGTCATTCCTTTATTATTATTGTTATTTATTGTATTTGTAATGTTTTATAATGCAGAGAGCAGCTTTGGAAGTTTGGTCTTGCCTTTGGAGATGCTAATAACATTGCAGGTAAGTATTTCCTTACATTCAGATATATGGATATCATTGCAAGAAAATAGTTCTATATATGGAGGTTCATTGATGCTAGTGAAGCATTTTGTGTCTGCCTATGGAAGGTCACTTCCAGATTTTATTTATTTAAAATTTTATTTATTTAAAAGCTTTTCTATACCGCGCTCTTTAATATCAGTGCGGTTAACAATTAACAATTCTTACACAGGGCATGGCAGATCTGCCATGTACTTACATTGAACAGGAGCTGTAACTTGGAGTTGTAGCTGGGGTAACTATGTACACTTTGTAACTGGAGTGACTATATACATGTAGTTTAGAGTTAGAGTCTTAGTATATATGCATTTACATTTGTCCGTTGTTTACAGTTGACGGTCTTGGTACATTACTTTCTATGAACTTTCTATCACTGATGGAAGGTTATGTGGTTTTATGCACTGAGGCAGATTGATGCCATTGCAGGGATAACAGGAGGCCCTTTTATAAAGTGCACTACGCAGTTAGCATGGGTTTTGGCATGCTAACCATGCTACAGCCCATTGTAACCGTTAGCACATGACCAGCACATTTAGTGCAGGCTGATTTCCATGCTAACTGTGCATCATGGTAGAGGGTGACGTGGATGAGTTGTGCATCATGGTAGAGGGTGAAGTGGATGAGTTGAGGCAGAGAATGTGCATGATGAGCACCTCACCATCAGTGTCTTGTAATTAGCATGGGTGCAATTACCTCTATCTCAGGAGTTGAAGCTAACTGCACCTACAGTAACAGTGTGCTACGTTACAGACTGGAGCCATGCATTAGCTATCGGGGGAAATGCTGTCCATGCTAACTGTGCATCGTGGTAGAGGGTGACGTGGATGAGTTGTGCATCATGGTAGAGGGTGAAGTGGATGAGTTGTGCATCATGGTAGAGGGTGACGTGGATGAGTTGTGCATCATGGTAGAGGGTGAAGTGGATGAGTTGAGGCAGAGAATGGGCATGGTGAGCACCTCGCCATCAGTGTCTTGTAATTAGCATGGGTGCAATTACCTCTATCTCAGGAGTTGAAGCTAACTGCACCTACAGTAACAGTGTGCTACGTTACAGACCGGAGCCATGCATTAGCTATCAGGGGAAGTGCTGTCCATGCTAACTGTGCATCGTGGTAGAGGGTGACATGGATGAGTTGTGCATCATGGTAGAGGGTGAAGTGGATGAGTTGAGGCAGAGAACGGGCATGGTGTCACCCACCTACTACCCCGGAGGCAGAAGGCCTGGGGCTTCAGTTAGGTTCCTCTTGTGTAGCAAGGACTTAGTAGTGCCCCCTGGGATTTTGAGTCCAATAGCTAATCAAATAAGAAGGTAGTTGTGGTCGAGTAGCTATGCTTAAAGAGGTATTTATTTTCCCTTCCCGGGAGAATTCTTGCAACAAGGGTCAAAGGAAATTACACCATAATACTGGCATAACACAAATGGGGGACTACAAATTACAAAGAAAATGCTTCTTGTCAGCGTTACAGAAACAAAAAGGGAAAAACAGGCTTTTTCAATCACAAAAAGCTATACTGTGAAATCTGTGCTCCTACACAGGTTTCTCTTAGGCAGGCTTTACTTGGGAGAAACAGGCATTAACAAAAAGAGGTCACACTATCTGAAAACACCAATGTACAGTCCATTTTGCAAACATCTGAATTATCTCCACAGAAGTCACATTCCATGTCTTCATGTACTTCTTGGCTATTATCTTTTTCAGGGCTGTATTGTGTATGAGTGTTTAGCAATCTCCTCTCTTCCTGGCCAGAGCTGCTCTCCCCACTATCACGGCAGAAAGGCAGGTTACCGTGCACTATGGATTCTCCCCTTAGAGGGCCATACACTTCAGGACCATTGTGAGTAAAATCCAGTGCCCCTCTATTGCAGGTACTGTGCCTTTCTTCAGGCTGAGCTCTGCCTGGCCGTTTTGCAACCGGGAAGTTGAAACTGTTCTCTCTTTCACTTCCCCTCACAGGACGTTTTTCTCTTAGGTGGGAAATCTCTTTTGGATAAGAGCTTTTGCTCCTCAGATACCTGCTCTCGTGGGTATTCCCTCTCCCAGCTCCTCGTTGTTTGCAGCTTGGAATCTCTCTCTGTCCCCAACCGGAATTTGGCTTAGTGCAGCCCAACCTTCCAGCACTAACCTCTGAGAATTCCTCCTGGGCAAACTCCTCTGAGGGGCAGATGGAATCCACGTCAGAAGCTTTCAGGTAAGACTCCTGGCTCTCATGAGGTTTGCTCTTCCCTTTTCCGTGGGTCCTCTCAACGTCTCTTTCTCTCTCTGTATCTGAGACTGAATCTGAATCCAAATCTCTGCCTGCCTCTAAATCTGCTTTACTCAAGGCTGACCTTATTTTAAGTGCGTCATTCCTCGAGTTCCTTGTTAGCTCAAACCTTTGTAGCTGTTCCTGCTTCTCTGATGAGCTATGACGTAATGCTACTCCAGGGCGTTTACCTACAGCCTGTGCTCTTGTTTTGCTTGGTTGCCCATAGCAACCCCTAGCCATGTGCTTTGCACTGCCGGTTTTAAAACTGCCCTGGACATTTTCCTCTATTTCTATAGGCATTGTCTGCCTTGCGCCATGACAATGGTGAGCAGCTCGCCATCAGTGTCTTGTAATTAGCATGGTGCAATTACCTCTATCTCAGGAGTTGAAGCTAACTGCACCTACAGTAACAGTGTGCTACGTTACAGACCGGAGCCATGCATTAGCTATCGGGGGAAATGCTGTCCATGCCCTCCCAACAGATAATGCGGTGGCTTTGCACTTAATGTGCCAGTGTGGTAAAAATACAGTGTAACTGCTTAAAGTGTGAAAGAATGGGATCTGGGTGGTTTGTGGGGTGAGAGTGTGTTTGGACTGCACATTGCAGTTAATGAACAGTTCTTGTGAACAGTTTTGCAGTTAATATGGGCATACTGAAGACCACCTCAGGAGGAGATGTTAAGTGCACCTACAATAATTTCTACAGCACTTAATACACAGTAAGGAACTTATCTCCAGGAACAAGCAGGAATAAGTCCTCACATATGGGGTACGTCGGTACCGACGGAGCCCGTGCGGGAAAGCTCCCCAGCTTCTTAGAATAGAAGCTTTTGGGACCTCCCACTGCACATGCGCACTGCCTTCCCGCCTTCCTGAACAGCTCTCCTCAGTTTTCTCTTTTTTCCGCGGAGCCAGCAGGTCGTGTTCCTGTCACCGCTGAAGAAATTGTTATTTTATTTGTTTCTTTAGACCGCGTACCTGCCTTCCCCATACCGATACCGGTATCGCCGGTCTTTTCTTTCTTTCTTTAAAAAATTATAATTCTTTTTTCTTATTTTTTAGCTTTTTGGTCACTTCAGAGAGGCCTCTCGGCCTACTCAATTTCTCCTCATGGAGAAGCCAGCCCCTGGATTTAAGAAGTGTACCAAATGTAATGCTGTTATTTCAGTCACAGACACCCATGAATGGTGTCTGAAATGTTTGGGGCCTGACCATTCCATACCGGACTGCCCATCTTGCTCCCACATGTCTAAACGTGGGCTGCAGAACCGGGCCAACAAATTCCATGTGCTGTTTGCTTCAGAGAATACAGCATCACAGTCATCCAGGTCTTCTTCTCCGGATGGATCTCAGGTAACCAAACCTTCTGTGGGCAAGTCCTCAAAGAGCAAATCTCCTTCAAAGCATCGAGAGGCTCTTAGCTTAGAACTTGAGGACCCTGCCCCAGCCAAACAACCCCGGCGGGAAGTCCAACTTCCAAAAACGCCAATTCAGGGGTCTCAGGTTGATATCGATGCTACGGCCTCGACAGATCACCTGTTAGCCTGCTCTGGGGTACCGGGTCACTCCGGTACCGACATCCAGGCAGCTATGGCGTCCATGGGCGATACTGTACAGTCCATGCAGCAGGCCGTCATGGCTTTCATTAAAGCTGCAACGCCATCGGTTCCGCTTTCAGCGGTTCCGGGCCCGATACCGGTATCGTCCGCCATGCCGGTATCGAGGCCGTCCACCTCTAAACGCAAGTCGGTACCGTATGGGCTTTCGCTCCATACCGGTTCCATACCCGATACGCCCGATATCGATACCGATCGGTACGCGTATCGTGCGTTAGAGGAAAGCACCGATTCCTCTGAGGATTTTCACTCCTCTGATGATTCTGCTGAGTTTTCACTCAACTTACCTGAGGAGCCCTCTTCTCCTAAAAGGAGAATGTCCCCTCCAGAGGATTTGTCCTTCCAGGACTTTGTTTTAGATATGGCTACAGCCCTTTCTATTACCACATCCTCTGAAAAGGAACCCAGATCCAAAAAACTGGATATTTTGGGATACTCAAAGGCCCCTAAGGAGGCAGTTACCCTGCCTATCCATGAAATCCTTCAAGAACAACTGATGGATTTCTGGGAAAATCCTTTGACTTTGTCTCCTTATTCCCGTAGGTTGGACACCATGTATAGGGTCCCTCCTTCTCCTGGTTTCCAAAAGACTCAATTGCCCCACCACTCTATTGTGGTGAAGTCTGCAATGAAGAAGATTAGGAGTACCAAAAGGCACTCTTCCACCCCTCCAGGACGGGAATGTAAGACTTTGGACTCTTTTGGTAGGAAAATTTTCCAGGCTAGTATGCTTATAGCCAGGATTAATTCCTACAGTCTCTATATGGGCATGTTCCTGGAGGAACTTGCCAAAAAGGTGCGGCATTTTGCCCCCTTTATCCCTGAGGATAAAAAGCAGGGATTCCTTTCCCTAGTGAAACAACTCTTAGAGGTTTCTAAGTTCTCTAATAGGGCAGCATATGATTCCTTTGAGGGAGCCAGTAGGGCTTCGGGCATTGCTATTGCAGCCCGACGTCTTGCTTGGCTCCAGGCCTCTGATCTGGAACCTTGGGTTCTAGATGGCTTACGGAATCTGCCCTGTACAGGTGAGAACTTATTTGGGGAAGAGTGGCAAATCAAAGCCACCCAGATGGATGCTGAAAATGCCACCTTGGAAAGACTTTCAAAGTCCACTTCAATTCCTACTAAGAAAAAGTCTTTTAAAAGGCCTTACTATAAGAAGGCCAGAGTTGCTTCAAATACTGGCCAGCAGTCTTCTCAACCTCGCTATACTGCTAAGCGTCAGCAATCCAAACAAGCACGAGCTAAGCCTGCAGCAGCTACTGTAGCTCAGCAGGCTCCAACCCCTCAGGGGTTTTGACTTGCTCCTAGGGAACTTGCCACTTCTGGTTCTAACACAACCAGAACCTCTCACCATACCCGGAAGGTTGGTTCACTTTGCTCCCAGATGGGAACAAATCACAACAGAACAATGGACCCTCTCTATCATTCGAGAGGGTTACAAACTTCATTTCTCCAGCCTTCCTCCCCATCATATGGTGAGACCATTCAATTCTCCCCCATCTCTCCTAACCCTGTTGGGTCAAGAGGTTTCCTCTCTTCTTGCCCAAGGGGCCATAGAAGAGGTTCCTCTTCCTCAACAAGGGTCCGGTTTCTACTCCCCTTATTTTCTCATTCCAAAGAAGACAGGGGGATTCAGACCAATCCTAGATCTGAGAGAATTGAACAAATTTCTCTTCAAGGAGAAATTCAAAATGCTGTCTCTCGGCATTCTCCTTCCTTACCTCCAGGGTCAGGACTGGCTTTGTTCTCTAGACCTACAGGATGCGTAAACACATATACTCATCCATCCATCCCACAGAAAGTATCTTCGCTTTCTGTTTCAGGGAAAACATTTCCAATACAGAGTACTCCCCTTCGGTCTAGCCTCTGCTCCAAGAGTATTCACAAAATGCATGGCAGTCGTAGCCGCATTTCTAAGAGGCATGGGAATCTTTGTCTTCCCATATCTGGACGACTGGCTCATCCGAGCTCCAACTCAGTCACAGGCCCAGATTTCCCTGGACCACACAAGGAGCCTTTTGCAGTATCTGGGACTGGTAGTAAACCTTCCCAAGTCCCAACTCATCCCTACTCAATCTCTAGAATTCATAGGGGCCCAGTTGGACACCATCACTGCAAGGGCCTACCTTCCACATGTTCGAGGCCAGCGCCTCCTGAGTTTGGCCTCCCAAGCTCAGTCCAGCACTCACTTGACAGCCAGGGAAATGCTACGCCTACTGGGTCATATGGCCTCCACAGTGCATGTGGTGCCCTATGCTCGTCTTCATATGAGAGCAGCTCAATGGACCCTGGCCACTCAGTGGACTCAGGCGTCAGGAGCGCTCTCAGACCAAATACAAACCTCCGATCGTCTGTTTTGGTCCCTCCACTGGTGGACTTCCACCAAGAATCTGTTGTTGGGGGCTCCATTTCAACCATTGCTACCCCAAGCAACCCTCACAACAGATGCCTCCCAAACAGGGTGGGGAGCCCATCTGCAAACTCTCTCCACTCAGGGCACTTGGTCTCTACAGGAGACCACCCTTCATATCAATCTTCTGGAACTGCGAGCAATTTACCTTGCCCTCAAGGTCTTCCACTCCCTCCTAGCCAACCTCACTGTCCTAGTTCAGACGGACAATCAGGTGGCCATGTTTTACATAAACAAACAAGGAGGGACGGGCTCTCTGTCGCTTTGCAACGAAGCTCTAAGACTATGGGCCTTCGCCAGAGAGCATCAGATTCACCTGCTAGCAGTGTATCTCCCAGGAGTTCAAAACTCTCGGGCAGACAGGCTCAGTCGAGTTCTGCTGCCACACGAATGGTCCCTACATTTGGACCAAATAAACTGAATCTTTCAGGAATGGGGGACCCCGGACATAGACCTCTTTGCAAGTCCGTGGAATGCCAAACTTCCCCGGTTCTGTTCCAGAACTCCGTGTCAGGGAGCTCAGGCTACGGACGCCTTTCTCCTGAATTGGAGTCAGGCATTCCTATATGCCTTTCCACCCATTCCTTTGATTCCCAAGACTCTGTTCAAACTCCAGAGGGATCATGGAACTATGATCCTCATAGCTCCACGCTGGCCACGCCAAGTGTGGTTCCCTCTACTTCTACAGCTCTCCCAGGGATCCTACTTGGATCTGGGAGCTGCGCCAGACCTCCTGTCTCAGGAGGAGGGGACTTTGTGGCACCCAAACCCCAAATCCCTTCACCTCAGTGCTTGGTTACTGAAGGCTTAAGCCTTCAAGACTTTCATCTTTCCCAACCAGTGAAAGATATCCTTTCTGCCTCTAGGAAACCCTCTACCAGGCGTTCCTATGCTTTCAAATGGAAACGTTTTTCCATTTGGTGTGCTCAGCAGGGTCTTGACCCTCTGGCACTTCCTTTGAATTCTCTTCTTGATTATCTCCTGCATCTATCCAATGCAGGCCTCAAGACGAATTCGGTAAGAGTCCATTTAAGTGCTATTGCAGCATCCTTGCAACATATAAATGGACAACCTATCTCCTCTCATCCTCTTGTTGCAAGATTCATGAGAGGCCTGACTCTCACTAAACCTCCCATCAGACCACCCCCGGTCGCATGGGATTTGAATCTAGTGCTCGGTCAACTTATGAAGCCACCTTTTGAGCCAATGTTTTCCACCTCCTTGAAATTTCTTTCCTGGAAGGTCATCTTCCTCATTGCAGTCACTTCGGCTCGCCGCATCAGTGAGCTGCAGGCTTTAGTGGCTAATCCACCTTACACAAGATTTCATCATGATAAGGTGGTCCTTAGGACGAATCCCCACTTTATGCCTAAAGTGGTCTCGCCTTTTCATCTTAATCAAGAGGTATATCTACCTGTCTTTTTTCCAGCTCCTCATGCATCCAATGCAGAGAGGAACCTTCATACTCTGGATTGTAAAAGAGCTCTCGCTTTTTACCTTAATAGGACTCAGCCACATCGAAAGTCTTCTCAACTTTTTGTGGCCTTTGATCCTTCCCATTTGGGACTTCCAGTCTCCAAGCGTACACTTTCCAATTGGATTGCTCAGTGTATTTCTTTTGCTTACCAGAGCAAAAACATTTCTCTGGAAGGCCATGTCACTGCTCACAATGTGAGGGCCATGGCAACTTCTATGGCTCATCTGCACTCTGTTTCCATAGATCAGATCTGTCGAGCCGCTACCTGGGCCTCGGTTCATACCTTCACAGCCCATTACTGTTTGGACAAGGACTCCCGCCGGGATGCCTTGTTTGGCCAGGCTGTCCTCAAGCACCTGTTCCATTCCTAAACAACTCCTGCCCACCTTCCCAGAATGGATGCCTGAGATCCATACGAAGATGGCGAACCTTTACAGGGGATCCCATGCATCTAAGCTAGGGAGTCCCCATATGTGAGGACTTATTCCTGCTTGTTCCTGGAGATAGCACAGTTACTTACCTGTAACAGGTGATCTCTGGGAACAGCAGGAATTAGTCCTCACAACCCACCCACCTCCCCTAGGAGTTGTATCTTTTATCTATCTATCTTCCTGTCCTCTCTCTGTTGACTCAGCTATAAACTCGAACTGAGGAGAGCTGTTCAGGAAGGCGGGAAGGCAGTGCGCATGTGCAGTGGGAGGTCCCAAAAGCTTCTATTCTAAGAAGCTGGGGAGCTTTCCCGCACGGGCTCCGTCGGTACCGACGTACCCCATATGTGAGGACTAATTCCTGCTGTTCCCAGAGATCACCTGTTACAGGTAAGTAACTGTGCTTTCCTTTCAAGCACTGCAGGGGACTAGCTGGGCGGCAGTTAGTGTGCAGCCTTTTCACTTGATGTGCATAAGAACATAAGAAATGCCATATTGGGTCAGACCAAGGTTCATCAAGCACAGTATCCTGTTTCCAACAGTGGCCAATCCAGGTCACAAGTACATGACAGATTCCCAACAAAAACACTGCGGTTCCTCAATGCTTGTATTGGGGCAAGCAGTGGATTTCCCGGGACAGCTTTAATAATGTTTTTGGGACTTTTCCTCCAGGGACTTGTCCAAACCTTTTTTAAACCCAGCTACACTAACAGCTTTTCCTTATCATTCTTCCAGTCCAGTCCAGACAATAGAGTTGTCACCCACCACTCGCTGCTTGGAGAATGAGCATGTCAAGTCTTGATGATGTCACCTACTTAGGCTACTGGCACCTCTCTCAAGGCTCAGTATTCTCAGTCTCCAAGCAGCTTGGGGTGACTCTGATTGTAGTCAGGACTCCACTGGAGAGTGATGGAGAACAAGATCCAACCTAAGAACAAAAAAAGAGGGTATAGGATTCCTTAGCCTGACGGGTTAAAGATGTGCTGTTTCACCCTCTGAACAGCCTCGCAGATAAAATTGGATAACCCAAACCAAAAAAAATCAAAACAAAAGTAAAAGAGACTGCACCGAAGAACAGAGGCAGACAGGGGAAAGGCAATTGGTGCGGGACTTGACTGATGTGGCTGCAGACTGCCAGTATTTGTGCCTCCCAATCTCTCTTGAGGGAGAGGAGGCAACTGAATGGCACGGTGCAGGAATCCTGTGTGCTGCGAGGAAACTGCTGGCAGGGGGATGCAGCCCTACGAACGGTGAAGCAGTGCTGAATGGTAACCCAGGAGTTTGCCCTAATGGGGGGACATCTCACTGCACCACAAATTCCCAGTACAGGCTCGGTCTGGGGGCACGGGGGAACCATAATATACACATGTTTTGGCGGGTTGTGCTGACAGTACCAGAGCCATTTTTTTACTGTGTGTGTGTGTGTGGCAGGCTGTGTCAGGAGAGCACCGGGGGAAGCCAAGGGTATGGGAGGAGAGAGCTGGGCTGTGCGCTAGGACTTTGGATGCTGGGGGCTCTGGCACTCGTGTTTTCTTGTTTTTTCTTGGCCTAGTATCTTCCAGTGGCAGCCAAAAATGTCAAAGCCAGCGTGTGCGACATGCGGAGTGCGTTGGGGCTCCCTGTTAGCTGTGGGGTTTTGCTGCAGCAGTAAGGGGGAGTCCCGACCAGCAGTGGAGCTGTTGGAGGGCAACAGGCAGGAGGGCTCAGGGGAGGCAGAGATGCCCACCCTGGATCCCTCGGTACCTCCATCCCCCTGGGGAGTGCAGGGGGCACCAGTGAGGGCAGAGCTGGGCCCATTTTCCCCCGGCAAATGGAAAGGAAAGTGTGCAGGCTCTCTGAAGCCCTCTGCTTCCAAGAGAAGGCAGCCACAGTCCACTCTAGCAGTGTTTTCACCAGAGTTTGTGCTTTTGATGCACAAGGCCTTCTACATGTGGCAAGAGGCAGGGTCTAGCTTGGAGTGAACCCTTAGGGCCCAGAAGAGGCGACCAACCAAGCTCCCGACAGCGGACAAAGCAGAGAATGAACATCCGGCTAAGCACTGGGCAGGGGTTCCCAATCCCTGTGATGACACTGACTTTCTGCACATGGAAGAATCAGAGGAGCAGGCTGAAGCTGAGGCGGACATCTGGGGGGAGTCCACCATAGATGAGTTGGAGGACGGAGAGATCCCGCAGGGGGCAAGCCATATCTGGTGCGTGTCATTCAGCATGGAGCTGGCGATGCTCATATCTCAGTCATTGGTAGTGCTTAACGTCCCACAAGGGGGTCTGACTGAAAAGGATCCATTGGAAGACCCATTGTTTCAAGCAGTACAGAAGGACGGTCTTCCTGGTACATGGGGTGATCAAGCAGATGATCCAGGATGAATTGGAGCTGCCAGAGGTGAGGTTGAAGGGGTTGAGAACCATAGCTAGGTGGTACCCTTTGACAGAGCAGGATAAAGACCTCCTGAAAGCACCCAGAGTGGATGCTTTGGTGTCATCAGTGGCAAAGAAGACTATGATCCCCACAGAAGGGGGTGTGGCACTTAAGGACATGCAAGATTGTAAGTTGGAGACTCTGTTGAAGCAGGCTTTTGATATTGGGGCTATATCCTTGCAGACATCCATCTGCAGAGTGTATGTGGCAAGAGCTTGTTTGCATGGGTGCAAGGGATCCTGCATGACAACGAAGCCAGGGCATCCTCCGAAGCGGTGAAAATGGAGTAGGGGTGGCTTACTTGGCAGATGCCTGCTATGACCTCATTCGCTCCTCAGCCAAAGGAATGGCCTCAGTGGTGGCTGCATGATGGTTGTTCTGGTTGAGGAATTGGGCGGTGGATGCCCAAAGGCAAGGCTCAGCATGCTACCCTTTCATGGAAAGCTGTTGTTTAGCAAGGCACTGGAGAAGTTGGTGAAGGAGTTAATGGATATGAAAGGTGGTCGCCTGTCCGAAGATAAGCCCAAACCAGGGCAATCGGAGCAACCAGCACGTGGGCAGCCTTGAGATTTTAGGAGGTTTAGGGCAGTGCAGTTTGCCCCTTGTTCTCCAGGTCATTATTTGCCCTGACGGCAGTCCTTTTGGGGTTCAGGGGAGGCAGGCAAAATGGTTATTCCCCTCCTCCTCCTCCTCGGGGCCTAAGAAAACACAGTGAGATAAGGGGACCCAGGATGGCCTGGTCCTGGTGGGAGGACGACGCTGGGATTTCTATGCAGCCTGGGTTCAGCTCACTTCAGATCAGTGGGTACTCAAGGTTATTCACAAAGGATATGCGTTAGAATTTGTCAGGCCCCTGCACGATGCATTCATCAACTCCTCCTGCAGCACGCCACGAAAGGTAATGACAGTGCGAGAGATACCACAGCAGCTGCAGCAGCTGGAGGCAGTGGTGGAGGTTCCCCTGGTCCAATGCGGTTATGGTCGATACTCAATCTATTTTGTGGTTCCCAAAAAGGAAGGGACTTTTCAGCCCATTTTGGATCTCAAAAACGTAAATTGAGCATTTCAAGTTCTGCGGTTTTAGATGGAAACATTACAGTCAGTTATCGCCACAGAATGGCAGGGAGAGTTCCTCACAGCCTTGGATCTCACAGAGGCCTACCTGCACATTCCCATTTGGCTGGCGCATCAGAAGTTCCTGCGTTTTGCGGTGCCGATGGGGCATTTCCAGTTTTGAGCGCTTCCATTCGGGCTACCAGCCGTGCCAAGGACCTTCACAAAAGTCAAAGTGGAGGTCACAGCACTCCATACTTGGACGATTGGCTTGTGTGAGCAAAGACACCAGAAGAGAGTAGAGAGGCAATGGATTGTATGGTGGCCTGTCTGCAGAAGCTTGGCTGGGTTGTCAACATAGTCAAGAGAATTCTGCAGCCCAGTTAGGATTTGGTCTACCTTGCGGTCTGTTTTTAGGGCTTGTTCGATTGCCTGAGGAAAGAGTGATGAAGCTACAGACACAGGTCAGGCAGTTCTGGAGGTGGTAGCGCCATCCACTTGGCATTATCTGCAGGTGCTCAGATCCATGGCAGCAGCCATAGAGCTGGTATCCTGGGCAAGGGCACATATGCAACCTTTGCAGAGGGCGCTTCTGCAGCAGCGATCTCCTCAGCGCCAGTCCTTGGACCAAAGGGTGCCTTGCCCAAAGTCAGCTTGAGTGTCTCTGCATTGGTAACTCTCTTGGGGCAACCCTCAGGTGGGAATGCCACCAAGAACCACCAAATTGGGTCCCGGTAACAGTGGATGCCATTTTGAACGGCTGGGGGGCACACTGCAAGTCATGCGTAGCCCAGATGCACTGGACATGGGAAGAGAGCCAGTGGTCCATCAACAGATTGTAAATGAGAGTGGTGTTTTGCATGTTGCTGGAGTTCCAAATGTTCCTGCAGGGTAAAGTAGTTAGAGTGTTCTCCAACAATGCCACAATGGTGGTTTGCATCAATCGACAGGGAGGTATGGAGAGTATTCCCCTAGTGGTCAAGATAGCGCCATTGTTAGGCTGGGTGGAGGCCAACCTCCTGGCTCTGTCAGCAGCGCATGTGGCCAGCAAAGACAATGTGGCGGTCGATTATCTCAGTCGCTGGTGCCTGGACCCAGTGGAGTGGTGCCTGAGCAAAGAAATGTTTGCCAACATTGTACGAAAATGGGGTCAGTCAATTATGGATCTCATAGCAACGTTCGGGAATGCAAAGGTGACTTATTTCTATAGCAGGCAGAGAGAGAGGATGTCAGAAGGTTTAGATGCAGTGGTCCAGAGGTGGCTGGGGAATGGACTCCTGTATATTTTCCAGCCATGGTCATTAATAGGAAGACACCTACAGAGGATAGAGTCGCATCCTTTTTCAGTAGTATTGATAGCACCAGACTGGCCAAGGCACCTGTAGTATGCAGATGTACTGTGTCTGGCTGTGGAGTGCCCATGGCATCTGCCGGAGGTGCCAGACCTCTTGGCACATGAGTTCATCCTCATGCCACAGGTGAGTCGATTTTCGCTTACGGCTTGGCTCTTAAGAGGGTGCGCTTGAGTAAGCGAGGATATTCCGCGGTGGTATTTCAACATTGCTGAAGGCCCAGAAGTGGTCCACATGTCTATCCTATGTCAGGGTCTGGCATGTGTTTGAAGACTGGTGCCAGCAGAGAGGATGCTGGCCTCTCTCGGCGTCACTGCCAGAGGTGCTGGCTTTTCTGCAAGCTGGCTTTGGAAAGGTTTGGCTGAGAGCTCATAATGGGTTCAGGTGACAGCAATTACTTGCTACAGGGGCAGAGCCCAGAGACAGTCACTGAGGTCGCATCCGGATGTGATCCATTTCTTGAGGGCAATGAAGCATGTTCGGCCACCGCTCCAGCTTTAGTTCCTCCATGGTATCTGAACCTAGTGATGCGAGGAATCACGGAGGCTCCTTTTGAACCAGTTGGGGCATCAAAGTTGAAGGATCTAACATTGAAAACAGTCTTTTTGGTGGCTATTCAGTATGGTGCAAATCTGAGCTCCAGGCCTTGTCCTGTTGGGAACCGTTTTCACTGATGACGAAGGAGAAAACAGTGCTTCGGCCGGTACCTTCTTTTCTGTCCAAAGTGATTTCGTCTTTTCATGTGAATCATCCAGTGTCATTGCCGGTTTTTGTGCGGGGTAGTGACAGGATGGAGGCCCATCAGTTGCATCTTCTCGATGTGTGGCGGATTTTGGGCAGTTATCTCAAGTGGACAGAGCCGTTTCATAAGTCGGATCGCTTGTTTGTTTTCTTTGGGGGACCATGCAAGGAGGAGGCAGCATCCAAAGCCTCTATTGCTCGGTGGATCAAGGAGGCCATAACGTCGGTGTATTTGTTGCATCACAAGAGGATCCCTCTAGGATTGCGGGCGCATTCTACTTGGGCGCAGGCAGCCTCCTGGGAAAAGGTTTCCTTGGTTCCGTGAGTGGATATCTGCAGGACAGCAACTTGGATGTCCTTGTACACGTTCGTTCGCCATTACCATCTTGATATACAGGGTTGGCAGTGCTTCAGGCCGGGCTCGCAGATCCCACCTGAGAGTGACTGCTCTGGTATATCTCTGTTGTCTGGACTGGAGAAATAATAAGACAGGGGAAATTAGGTCTTACCTGATAATTTGCTTTCCTTGAGTTCCTCCAATCCAGTCTAGGATGTGCCCTTATTGCTATTTTTAGCCAGGGCAATCCAAGACCTGAAGATTTCACAGAGAATTTGGTATGAGGGCTGGCAGCACCCTGGCGGTGGAGTTTTCCTCACTAGGCACACACGTTTCTTGCTAACAACAACAACAAAAAAAAAAAAGGAAAACCCAGCCACATCTCTAGCTCACAATGCAAGATACGGATAAGTAGGCATATGGTTTGGGTAATGACTGGATCTGGGGGTGCTACAGTATATAAAACAGACACACAGACACGTATCGTTTGCATCATCTTCAGAGTAGTGTACATTTTTGGGAATATTTGCACACCATTGGGACAGAGTCTGGAGACCTGTATAATTCAGACACACAGACATGGATCATTTGCATCATCTTCAGAGCAGTGTAAATTTGGGAAAATATTTGCATACTATTGGGGCAGAGTCTGGTAACCTACAGTATATAATACAGACACACAGACACGTATTGTTTGCATCATCTTCAGAGCAGTGTAAATTTTGGAAAATATTTGCATACTATTGGGGCAGAGTCTGGTAACCTACAGACACACAGACACATATCGTTTGCATCATCTTCAGAGCAGTGTGGGAGTATTTGCATACTATTGGGACAGGATCTGGGAGCATATACTGTAGTATATAATTCAGACACACAGACATGTAAAGTTTGCATCATGTTCAGAGCAGTGTAAATGTGTGGGAGTATTTGCATACTATTGGGACAGGATCTGGGAGCCTATAGTATATAATACAGACACAGATACCTATCTTTTGCATCATGTTCAGAGCACTGTAAATTTGTAGGAATATTTGCTTACTATTGGGGCAGAGTCTTGGAGCCTACAGTATATAATACAGACACACAGACTTGTAACGTTTGCATCATCTTCAGAGCAGTGTAAACTTGTGGGAGTATTTGCATATTATTGGGGGCAGGTTCTGGGAGCCTACAGTATATAAAACAGACACACAGACACGTATCGTTTGCATCATCTTTAGAGCAGTGTAAATTTGTAGGAATATTTGCATACTATTGGGGCAGAGTCTTGGAGCCTACAGTATATAATACAGACACACAGACGTATCGTTTGCATCATCTTTAGAGCAGTGTAAATTTGTGGGAGTATTTGCATGCTATTGGGACAGGATCTGGGAGCCTACAGTATATAATACAGACACACAGACATGTAACGTTTGCATCATCTTCAGAGCAGTGTATGTTTATTATGTTTATTTGAATTTGATATACCGCTCAGGCCAAAGCATTAGAGCGGTTTACAATAATATATCATTTGTGGAAATATGAAAGGAACGCCATTTGTAAGATAGGACAGAGTAGAGGACAGAAACAGACAAAAGGATAGGCAAAGAAAAGAAAGGGAACAGCAGGTTGCCATAATATATGCGTATGACAATCCAGGCCACATATTCAATGCTCATTTCAGGACAAACACCATGGGCCAAGTGTAAACTTGTGGGAGTATTTGCATACTATTGGGACAGGATCTGGGAGCCTACATTATATAATACAGACACACAGACACGTATCGTTTGCATCATCTTCAGAGCAGTGTAAACTTGTGGGAGTATTTGCATACTATTGGGACAGGATCTGGGAGCCTACAGTATATAAAACAGACACACAGACATGTATCGTTTGCATCATCTTTAGAGCAGTGTAAATTTCTGGGAATATTTGCATGCTATTGGGGCAGAGTCTGGGAGCCTGTATAAGACTGAACCACAGATATGTATGATTTACATCACCTCTAGAACAGCTGTACATTTCTTTAATATTTGCATAATGTTGGGAGAGGGTCTGGGGTCCTATATACTACAGACACACAGTCACGTATCGTTTGCATCATCTTTAGAGCAGTGTAAATTTCTGGGAATATTTGCATGCTATTGGGGCAGAGTCTGGGAGCCTGTATAAGACTGAACCACAGATATGTATGATTTACATCACCTCTAGAACAGCTGTACATTTCTGGAATATTTGCATAATGTTGGGAGAGGGTCTGGGGTCCTATATACTACAGACACACAGTCACGTATCATTTGCATCATCCTCAGAGCAGTGCATTAGGGCTTGCAGGTTTTAGGGGTGAACCCATCGCTCCGTGTAAGACACTCCTGTATGTTGAGAAATTAGTTAAGTTTATTTTGTTTTTATCCTGTTGCTGTAAAGGGATCCACTGTGTCTGCCCCATGCCATTTTGAATTCTGTCACTGTATTTGCCCCCAACACTTCCATCGGGAGGGCATTCCAAGCATCCACCACCCTTTCAGTGAAAAAGTATTTCCTGACATTGCCTTTCAATTTACCGCCTTGCACCTTCATGTTATGCCCTCTAGCTTTACAGCTTCCCTGTCTTTGGAAGAGGTTTATTTGTTCATTATTTCTCTTTAAGTATTTAAAGGTCTGAATCATATCTCCCCTATCCCTCCTCTCCTCTAAAGTGTACATATTTAGGTCTTCAAGTCTCTTCTCATAAGACCTCTGATGCAGGCTCCAAATCGTTTTGGTCACCTTCCTCTGAACAGTTTCCAGTCTTTTTATATCCTTTGCAAGATATGGTCTCCAAACTGAACACAGTATTCCAAGTGATGTCTCACCAGTGACTTATACAGTGGCATTAGTACCTCTTCCTTTCTGCTGGTAATTCCTCTTTGTATGCAACCCAACATCCTCCTGGCTTTTGCCACCGCCTTGTCGCACCGTTTTGCCACCTTGAGATCCGCAGAAATAATCTCACCAAGGTCCTTCTCCTGGTACGTGCACACCAACCTCTCGCCCCCTATAGTGTACATTTCCCCTGGATTTCTGCTTCCCAAGTGCATGACACCGCACTTCTTCACATTAAATCTTAATTGCCAAGCATTAGACCATTCTTCCAGCTTTTGTAGATCTTTCCTCTTGTTATCCACTCCCTCAGGGGAGTCCACTCTGTTGCAAATTTTCGTGTCATCTGTAAAAAGACTGACTTTTCCATGCAGTCCTTCTGCAATATCACTCACAAATACATTGAACAGTGCCGGGCCTAGGACCGAACCCTGGGGCATCCCGCTAATCACCCTCATTTCATCCGAGTGAGCTCCATTTATCATCACCTTCTGTTGTCTGTCAGTCAACAAATTTCTGATCCAGTTCACCACCTTGGGACCTATCCCCAAACTACTGAGCTTATTGATAAGCCTCCAATGAGGAACAGTATCAAAGGCTTTGCTGAAATCCAGGTAGATGACATCCATCGCATGCCCCTGGTCTAGTTCTCTGGTCACCCAGTCAAAGAACTCAATCAGATTTGTTTGGCAAGATCGTCCTTCGGTAAAACCATATTGCCTCAGATCTTGCAACCTGTTGGTTTTGAGAAAGTCCACTATTCGCTCTTTCAGAAGCGCCTCCATTACTTTTCCTGCCACCGAGGTAAGGCTCACGGGTCTGTAGTTTGTCGCTTTTTCCCTGTCACCACTTTTGTGAAGAGGTACCACATCCGCCCTTCTCCAGTCCTGAGGAACTACTCCTGTCTCCAAGGATCTGTTGAAAACATCCTTTAACAGCCCTGCAAGAACCTCTCTGAGCTCTTTCAGTATCCTGGGATGTATCCCATCCGGTCCCATGGCCTTGTTCACTTTCAGTTTTGCAAGTTGTTCTAACACATCATCTTCAGTGAATGGTGTGGTGTCTGCTTCATTCCCATCTTTATATTTGGGAGTCACAGATGGTCCTTCTCCAGGATTTACTTTAGTAAAAACAGAGCAGAAGTATTTGTTTAGCATTTTCGCTTTTTCAATGTCGCTTTCCACAAATCCGTTCCCAGCACTTCTGAGTCCTGCAATTCCATCTCTGATTTTCCTCCTCTCCCGAATATACCTGAAGAAAGTTTTGTCGCCACACTTCACATCTTTAGCCATCTTTTCCTCTGCCTTTGATTTTGCTATCCTTATTTCTCTTTTTGTCTCCTTGAGTTTGTTCCTGTATTCCTTACTGTGTTCCTCTGTTTGCAAGGTTTTGAATTTTGTGAAAGCTGTGTTTTTTGCCTTTATTTGAGCAAACACTTCTTTGGAGTACCAAATAGGTTTCCTTCTCCTCTTGTTTTTATTTACTTTCCTTACATATTTATCTGCTGTCCCTTTTATTACCACCTTTAGTTTAGTCCATTGGAATTCCACTTCCCTTATCCCCTCCCACCCTGCCAACTCCTCCTTCAGTTACTTGGCCATTTTACTGAAGTCAGTGTTTTTGAAGTTTAGGACTTTGAGCTTGCTATGATTGGACTGCCCCTTGGCTTTTATCTCAAACCACACCGTGTGATGATCACTGCTGCTCACAGGGGCACCCACCCAGACATTCGACACGCTCTCACCATTGGTGAGCACTAAATCCAGCGTTGAGCTTTCCCTGGTTGGTTCCATCACCATTTGTCTAAGTGATGCATCTTGGAAAGCATCCACAATTGTTTTGCTTCTTGCCAGATTCGCAGAAGGAGTACTCCAATCCACATCAGGTAGATTAAAGTCACCCAATATGATCACTTCCGCCTTTGTGGCTATCTTGGCAATATCTATAATCAATTCATTATCTATTTCTTTGATTTGAGTCGGAGGTCTGTAGACTACAGCAGTATGGATGACAGCGCCATCTCCTCTTTCCAACACAATCCAGAGCGCTTCTTCTTTTCCCCATGTCCCCTGCATTTCAGTAGCTTTAATATTGATTTTGACATACAAGCCTACTCCTCCTTTTCCACTTTCTCTGTCTCTTCTGAATAGATTATAGCCATCTATGGCTATATCCCATTCATGTGATTCATTAAACCATGTTTCTGTAATGGCCACAATGTCCAAGTCCATTTCCACCATTAGGGCTTGCAGGTTGGGAACTTTGTTGGCTAAGCTTCGAGCATTTGTGCTCATTGCTTTCCAGCATTTAACTGGCTTGCGTGTATTTTGCATTGACTTTGTTCTGCCCACTTCTTCCCACTTGTCGTTGATGTGTGGTTTAAAAGTGTGGCTGTTTCTGATGTTCTGCATTTGCCGGGAGTGACGTCCTGAACTAGACCTTCTCCATCCGTCACCCCCTATTTCTAGTTTAAATGCATAGCCACATACTTCCTGAATTTTTCAGTTAGGATTCTTCTCCCTGCGACAGAGAGATGTAGTCCATCAGCACAGTATAGTCTGTTGTTGGTCCATCTGTTTCCCCAGTCGCCAATAAATCCGAATCCTTCTCGTTCGCACCAGGTCTGGAGCCATGTATTAAAGCTGTTTATGCGATGCAGCCTTTCTGCCCCCTTACCATGAACAGGCAGAACCTCTGAGAATGCAACAGTGTTAACAATGGGCTTGAGTTTCTCTCCCAGAGTCTGGAAGTCCCTTTGAACTGCAGAGGCACTGATTCTAGCCAGGTCATTTGTACTCAGGTGAATGACAACATCAATTTTGGAGTGCTCACTTTCTGTGCTAATTACATCAACAATTTGGTTTGTATTCCTGCTGGCTGAGGAGCCTGGGAGGCATTTGACTATCTTCTCTCCTTTGAACTGTGTTCCCAAGTTGGTGCCTCTGAGGATGGACTCTCCAAGTAGTAGTAGTTTTCTGTTTGGTGAGTTTTTCTTCATGTTTGGTGCTTTAGCAGGAAATTGGGCATTGACTGACTCATTTAAGGGCCTTTCAGTTTCCATGGATTGGTGATCCTCATTAACCACAGCAGAGAAGGCATTATGCAGGAATATCTCGTAATGTATAGGATGTCTCTGCGTTACAGGTCACAATCTACCCGAGCCCACTGTGATACATTTGTTCCTGGGATGTTTGATTCTTTGTGGGAGCGGTGGTAAACTTTGTTCTGTTTGTATCCTAGAAGAGGTGCATTTCATTGCAGCTAGTTCTTCCCTTAGTAGAGTCAATTCTTTATGCATGGCAGCTAGTTCTTCCCTTAGTAGAGTCAATTCTTTATGCATGGCAGCTGACTTGAGGCACATAGGACAAGCTCTTAGGTTCCAAATGATTTGTCTCAGAATGAAAGCACTACAGTTATTGCACTGAACACACGACATGCTGATTAAGCAGTCCTAGAAGGAGATACAGATATATATCGTTTGCATCATCTTCATAGCAGTGTAAATTTGTGGGAGCATTTGCATGCTATTGGGACAGGATCTTGGAGCTTACAGTATATAAAACAGACACACGGATATGTATCGTTTGCATCATCTTCATAGCGGTTTAAATTTGTAGGAGTATTTGCATACTACTAGGACAGGATCTGGGAGCCTACATTATATAATACAGACACACAGACACGTATCGTTTGCATCATCTTCAGAGCACTGTAAATTTGTAGGAGTATTTGCATACTATTGGACAGGATCTGGGAGCCTACATTATATAAAACGGACACACAGACATGTATCATTTGCATCATCTTCAGAGCAGTGTAAATTTCTGGGAATATTTACATGCTATTGGGGCAGAGTCTTGGGAGCCTGTATAAGACTGAACCACAGACACGTATGATTTACATCACCTCAAGAGCAGGTGTAAATTTCTGGAGCATTTGCATACTATTGAACAGGATCTTGGAGCCTACGGTATATAAAACAGACACACAGACACGTATCGTTTGCATCATCCTCAGAGCAGTGTAAATTTGTGGGAGTATTTGCATACTATTGGACAGGATCTGGGGGTGCTACAGTATATAATACAGACACACAGACACGTATCGTTTGCATCATCCTCAGAGCACTGTAAATTTGTAGGAGTATTTGCATACTATTAGGACAGGATCTGGGGTGCTACATTATATAAAACAGACACACAGACACGTATCGTTTGCATCATCTTCAGAGCAGTGTAAATTTGTAGGAGTATTTGCATACTACTGGGACAGGATCTGGGAACCTACTGTATATAAAACAGACACACAGACGTGTATCGTTTGCATCATCTTCAGAGCAGTGTAAATTTGTAGGAGTATTTGCATACTATTAGGCAGGATCTGCGAACCTACATTATATAATACATACACACAGACACGTATCGTTTGCATCATCTTCAGAGCAGTGTAAATTTCTGGGAATATTTGCATGCTATTGGGGCAGAGTCTGGGAGCCTGTATAAGACTGAACCACAGACACGTATGATTTACATCACCTCAAGAGCAGGTGTAAATTTCTGGAGCATTTGCATAATGTTGGGAGAGGGTCAGGGGTCCTATATACTACAGACACACAAAGACATCTAGCGTTTGCATCATCTTCAGAGCTGGTGTAAATTTGTGGGAGCATTTGCATACTGTTGTGACAGGATCTGGGAGCCTACAATATATAATACACACAAACAGACACGTATCGTTTGCATCATCTTCAGAGCTGGTGTAAATTTGTGGGAGCATTTGCATACTTTAGGGCAGGGGCGGCTCAAGGCAATCTGCTGCCTGAGGCAAAGGATAAGATGGCGCCCCCCCCCCGCCCCCGTAGAGGTAGGAGGGGCTTTTTCAAAACTCCAATCAGGGACTGAACCAAACCAAAAAGCTCATTCGATTATATGGAGGAAATGCAAAATTTTTGCACACCAAGGAACTAAAAGAGAGCGAGAACCACAGCACAGTTCATAAAACTAAATTACAATTCATTTTTATTTGGTTGTTATAAACTCTGTTATGGTTATTACCTTTTCTTTTTCAACATATATTTTGGAGCCACAGAACCCCCTTCAACAGTGGTTGCAGAGCAGAACCAGGACATTCACCCACAGAACTCAATATCTTAAAACAAAAAAAAAATCTGATTCTGATCATCTCACTAACAACAGCAACAAACATTCTCCAGTACCAGGCATATTGTGAACTAATACAAAACCCTACAACAAAGTCACTGAGTATCTATAGAGCAAATCTATCATACCATACCAGCACCAACTTCCAAAACTCACATAAGGAGCCCACCAAAATAAAGCGTCACTGTAAATACTACAGTGGACCCTGGAACATCCATACACCTATTTGAAAAGCTGAACAAGTCAAATTACAATAGTACAGTATAGATCTTTATGTACAAACTCTATGTTAACAGAACACCTGGGCTCAGTCACACACTCAGAACACAGACCCTCACCAAGTACAGAATAAGTGACTTATAATCTAAAGTAAAAATAAAAATATGTAGATAAAATTTAAACTGAAACCCTAAGAAACCAGACTCCTCAAGCAGTGCAACATCAGATAATTATGCAGTTCCTCCATGCAGTATAAAATATAAAGATAACACAAAGTCCAATTGCTAAAATGAAATAAAATTATTTTTTCTACCTTTGTTGTCTGACCATTTTATTCTCTGATCATGCTGTTCCCGATCTGAGGCTTCTGCTTTCCTGTCTTCTCTTAGCTGTTTTTCTATGGTCTATGGTCCAACTGCCATTTCTTATCTCTTCTTTTGTTTTCACTTCTTTCCATCAGCCTATTTCCAGTCCCAATGACCCTCCCCAGTATCAGCCCCTTTCCGGTCCTCCTTCCCAGTACCTTCCAATGTCAACTTGCATTCACATGACTGCCACTGGTGTCCATTCCCTTCCAGTCCCCCTCCTTCCCCACAGTCCAGTCCATTCTGGTCCAGGTACCATGGCGGTCCCTCTCAGCATCCACTCCCTTCTGGTTCCATTCTCCCATCCCCTCGCATCAGCTCATTTGTAGTCCTAGCCCCAAGTTTTCTTCCAGGGCCAGAAGCTCTACCTCCCCTCCCCAGCATCGGCCCATTCCGTCGGGGCCCCCCAATCGGCTCACCTCTGGTGCTGGTCCCCCCTCAGCCCCATTGCTGGTGCTGGCCCAGTGCCGGTCCTGCTCCCCTGTCGGCCCACTGCCAATCCTGGCCTCCACTGGTCAGCCCATTTCCAGTCCTAGCCCCCCAGATCAGCTCATTTCCAATGCTAGCCCCCCCATCAGTCCATTACCAGTCCTACCCCACTCCATCAGACCATTACCAGTGCTAGCCTCCCCTAATCAGCTCATTTCCAGTGCTAGTCCCCCTCAACCCAATTACCAGTGCTAGCCTCCCCTAATCAGCCCATTACCAGTCCTAGTGCACCCCAATCAGCCCATTACCAGTTCCAGCCCCCCCTCAATCAATCCATTACCAGTCCTAGAATTCCCTAATCAACCCATTACCAGTGCTGGCCCCCCCCCCCGATCTGCCCATTACCAGGGCTGCCCCCCCCCAGCATCCCATTATAATCCTAACCCGCACTGTCTCTCCCCTTTGTCCAGCATTTCTCTCCTGTCGCTCCCCTTTGTCTACTATTTATCCCCCTGTCTCCCCCTTTTGTTCAGCATGTCCCCTGTATCCCCCTTAGCCCAGCATGCCTGTATCTCTCCCTTTGTCCAGCACTTGTCCCCCTTTCTCTCCCCTTTGTCCAGCAAAATTTCCTGTCTCCCCCTTTGTCCAGCACTTGTCCCTCTGTCTCCCCCTTTGTCCAGCACTTGTCCCTCTGTCTCCCCTTTCTCCAGCGCTTGTCCCTCTGTCTCCCCCTTTGTCCAGCGCTTGTCCCCCTGTCTCCCCCTTTGTCCAGCACTTGTCCCCCTGTCCCCCCCTTTGTCCAGCACTTGTCCCCTGTCTCCCCTGGTCCAGCACTTGTCCCTCTGTCTCCTCCTTTGTCCAGCACTTGTCCCTCTGTCTCCCCCTTGTCCAGCACTTGTCCCCCTGTCTCCTCCCTTGTCCAGCACTTGTCCCCCTGTCTCCCCCTTTCTCCAGCACTTGTCCCTCTGTCTACCCTTGTCCAGCACTTGTCCCTCTGTCTCCCCCATTGTCCAGCACTTGTCCCTCTGTCTCCCCCTTTCTCCAGCACTTGTCCCTCTGTCTCCCCCTTTCTCCAGCACTTGTCCCTCTGTCTCCCCCTTTCTCCAGCACTTGTCCCCCTGTCTCCCCCTTTCTCCAGCACTTGTCCCTCTGTCTCCCCCTTTCTCCAGCACTTGTCCCTCTGTCTTCCCCTTTCTCCAGCACTTGTCCCCCTGTCTCCCCCTTTGTCCAGCACTTGTCCCCCTGTCTCCCCCTTTGTCCAGCACTTGTCCCTCTGTCTCCTCCTTTTTCCAGCACTTGTCCCTCTGTCTCCCCCTTTGTCCAGCACTTGTCCCCTGTCTCCCCTTGTCCAACACTTGTCCCCCTGTCTCCTCCTTTGTCCAGCACTTGTCCCTCTGTCTCCCCCTTTGTCCAGCACTTGTCCCCCTGTCTCTCCCCTTTGTCCAGCACTTGTCCCTCTGTCTCTGTCTCCCCCTTTGTCCAGCACTTGTCCCCCTGTCTCCCCCTTTGTCCAGCACTTGTCCCTCTGTCTCCCCCCTTGTCCAGCACTTGTCCCCCTGTCTCCCCCTTTGTCCAGCACTTGTCCCTCTGTCTCCCCCTTGTCCAGCACTTGTCCCTCTGTCTCCCCCCTTGTCCAGCACTTGTCCCTCTGTCTCCCCCTTTGTCCAGCACTTGTCCCTCTGTCTCCCCCTTTCTCCAGCACTTGTCCCTCTGTCTCCCCCTTTGTCCAGCACTTGTCCCCCTGTCTCCCCCTTTGTCCAGCACTTGTCCCTCTGTCTCCTCCTTTGTCCAGCACTTGTCCCTCTGTCTCCCCCTTTGTCCAGCACTTGTCCCCCTGTCTCCCCCTTTCTCCAGCACTTGTCCCTCTGTCTCCCCCTTTGTCCAGCACTTGTCCCTCTGTCTCCCCCTTTGTCCAGCACTTGTCCCCCTTTCTCCTCCTTTGTCCAGCACTTGTCCCTCTGTCTCCCCCTTTCTCCAGCACTTGTCCCCCTGTCTCCCCCTTGTCCAGCACTTGTCCCCCTGTCTCCTCCTTTGTCCAGCACTTGTCCCTCTGTCTCCCCCTTTCTCCAGCACTTGTCCCTCTGTCTCCTCCTTTGTCCAGCACTTGTCCCTCTCTCTCCCCCATTCTCCAGCACTTGTCCCTCTGTCTCCCCCTTTCTCCAGCATGTCCCCTGTCTCCCCTTGTCCAGCACTTGTCCCCCTGTCTCCCCCTTTGTCCAGCACTTGTCCCTCTGTCTTCCCCTTTCTCCAGCATATCCCCTGTCTCCCCTTGTCCAGCATCATGTCACCTGTCTCCCCCTTTGTCCAGCACTTGTCCCCCTGTTTCCTCCTTTCTCCAGCATGTCCCCCTGTCTCCTCCTTTGTCCAGCACTTGTCCCTCTGTCTCCCCTTGTCCAGCACTTGTCCCCCTGTCTCCCCCTTTGTCCAGCACTTGTCCCCATGTCTTCTCCTTTGTCCAGCATGTCCCCTGTCTCCCCTTGTCCAGCACTTGTCCCCCTGTCTCCTCCTTTGTCCAGCATGTCCCCTGTCTCCCCCTTTGTCCAGCACTTGTCCCCCTGTCTCCTCCTTTGTCCAGCATGTCCCCTGTCTCCCCTTGTCCAGCACTTGTCCCTCTCTCTCCGCCTTTCTCCAGCACTTGTCCCTCTGTCTCCCCCTTTCTTCAGCATGTCCCCTGTCTCCCCTTGTCCAACACTTGTCCCCCTGTCTCCTCCTTTGTCCAGCATGTCCCCTGTCTCCCCCTTTGTCCAGCACTTGTCCCCCTGTCTCCTCCTTTGTCCAGCATGTCCCCTGTCTCCCCTTGTCCAGCACTTGTCCCTCTGTCTCCGCCTTTCTCCAGCACTTGTCCCCCTGTCTCCTCCTTTGTCCAGCACTTGTCCCTCTGTCTCCCCCTTTCTTCAGCATGTCCCCTGTCTCCCCTTGTCCAACACTTGTCCCCCTGTCGCCCCTTTCTCCCCCCTGTCACTCACCGTTGTCTCTCCTTGTTGTCTTCCTCCTGTCCCCATTCCCTCCATCTGCACCTCTCATCCCGTGGCAGCGGGGGCACTCCGGCTGTTTTAATTTTAGATTTTGCCACCTCTGCCCTGCCTCTGCCTTACCCTGCGGGAAATCAGAGGCAGGCCAGAGGCTGTAAAATCTAAAATTAAAACACATCCGGAGTGCCGCCGGCATTGGGAGTGTGACCTGAGGCGATCGCCTCAGACGGCCTAATGGAAGAACCACCCCTGATGTCTTCCATTTCTCACCCTTCATCCAGTGTCTCTCTTTCCTTCCATCCAGTATCCATTCTTTCTCTCCCTATCCTTCCATATCTGTCCTCTCCCTTCCTATCTCCCTGCATCCAGCACTCCATCTCCCCTCCTTGATTCTCCCTATGCCCGTTCCCCCTATTCCTCTTCCCATGTCCAGTATCTCCCTTCTTCTCCTAGCCCCCACCTCTAGCTTGTCTCCACTGTTTCCCTTTCCCCCCTGCATCTTTCATCTGTCAGTCTATGCCCCTCCACATCCAGCATATCTCGTCCACCCCCAGTGCACCCCATGACCACTCCCAAAACCCTCCTCAATGTCCATTCCCCCCCCCCCCCGGTAATATCCATTCCCCCCTCCCTGGTAATGTGCAAGAGGCAAGAGCCCAAGAGAAACAGCGTGTTCCGCAGGCTGGGGCAATGCAAGAGATCACAGCCCAAAGAGACTGATAGTGCACAAGTTGCTGCCGAGTCCACTTCTCGGCAGCAGCAGACTGGCTCTCTCTTTCCTATGGCAGCCACGGCTCCTGCTTCTTAGAGCCACGATGGTGCTGCTGCTAGCGATGGTTGTCTGTTTAAACCAGGGGTCTCAAACTCAAATTGCTTTGAGGGCCAAATGAGGACTTGGAAAGTAACCCACGGGCTGCATAAGACTCGGAACCGGAAGTGTACAACAACACTGTAGAAATAAAACTATAAATTAATTTCCTCTTGTACTAAACAAAGCGCAGATGTTAATGATGCACATTTCCCAGAGCTGACATATTCCAGTTAAGAAATTCAAAATAAAGAGATTTTTTTACCTTTTGTGCATTTTTTTCAGTTGCAATTTCTCCAGCTACTTTCTTCTGGTTTCTTCATGTCTTCTGCTAACTCTCCATCGTCTGCTGTCCATTTGTCCTTTATTCTCTCTTCTAGTTTTTTTTCCATTCTCTCTCTCTACATCTGCTTTAACATACTAATCTTTCTCCTTTTGCTCTTTCCTCATTCCTATTTCATCCACTCAAATTTTACCCCTCCATCCTCAATCCCCACTTATTCTCCCAATACCCGGCCAATTGTAGATTTTTCTTCCCTCCCACACAAAATATTTTCCCCTCTCCATTTCACTCTCCCAGCCCCATCCCATTCTAATCCTCCCCCAACATCAGCTCCCTTCTAATTCCAGCCCCAGCCAGCATCCGCTCCCTTCTAGTCCCCGCATCAGCCCATTTCCAGTCCTATCCTAGCCCCACCGTCAGCCCATTTCCAGTCCTAGCTCCTCCATCCATTTCCAGTCCTATTCGAGGCCCTCCATCAGCTCATTTCCAATCCCAGCCCCCCATCAGCCCATTTCTAGTCCTTTTCTAGCCCCACCATCAGCCCATGTCCACTCCAAGTCCCCATGAGCCTACTTCCAGTTCTAGTCCCTCCATGTCCATTTCAATCCAAGCCTCACCACAGCCCATTTCCAATCTTAGCATCCCCCAACAGTCCATTTCCAGTCCTATCCTAGCCCCTCCATCAGCCCATTTCCTGTCTGAGCTCCCCCCCCCACTAAGCCCATTTCCAGTTCTAGCTCCCTCCCCTCACAGCCCATTTCCATTCCAAGCCCCCCTCCCCATCAGCTATTTGCAGTTCAAGCTCCCCCTTCTACTCAGCCCATTTCCAGTCCTAGCAACCCCCAGTCCATTACCAGTTCTAGCCCCCCATAGCCCATTATGTCGTAAGCCCCCAACAGCCCACTTCCAGTCCTAACCCTCCCATTTTCAGTCTTAGCCCCCCCCCATAGCCCATTACCAGTCCTAACCCCCATCTGCCCATTTCCAGTCCTAACCCCCCCATCACCCCATTTTCAGTCTTAGCCCCCCCATTACCAGTCCTAACCCCCCACACCCCCATCAGCCCGACCTCCCCACCATCAGCCCAGGTAAATTAAAATTTTAAAAAAAATCCTGGCTTCTGCTGCTGCCGCTGCTGCCATGTCAGCGGCAGAATCAACTGTCCCGCGGCCCCTTCCCGTCTGCCCGGCAGAGCCCTCAGCTCCATCAGCCGCGAAGACAGTATTTCCCTCGCGGCTCTGTTAAGCCTGCCGGGGCTGATGGGAATTCTCATCAGCCCCAGCCGGCTTAACAGAGCTGCGCGAGAGAAACTCTGTCTTAGCGGGCGGCCCTGAAAGATGCCGCTGATGGAGCTTACTGAACCACAGACACGTATGATTTCCATCACCTCAAGATCAGGTGTAAATTTCTGGAGCATTTGCATAATATTGGGAGGGGGTCTGGGGTCCTTTATACTACAGACACACAAAGACACCTAGCGTTTGCATCATCTTCAGAGCTGATGTAAATTTGTGGGAACATTTGCATGTCATCTATTTGGAGGAGTCGGAGTAGTGGTTAGAGCAATTGCCCACTATCCAGAAGATCAAGGGTTTGATTCCCAGTGGCACTACCTGTGACTTTGGACAAGTCACTTTACTCTCCATTCACTCAGAAAAATCCAAGTTATCAATGTCCCTGTTTAATGTACATTACCAAGTTGAAGTTACAATGTAAACCACTTTGACTGAAATGATAAAGCAGTATAAAAAAAACCATTTTCAAATCCAGGCTGAAATCTCACCTCTTCACTGTCTCTGTCAGATCTTGACTCACCGGATCTCCTTCATATTTCCTAACCATTCCCCCTAAATGTATCTACTGTGTCGTCTGCCTTGACTAGACTGTAAGCTCTGATGAGCAGGGACCATCTTTACATGTGTCTGTGCAGCGCTGTCTATATCTTCTAGCACTATACAAATGTTCAGGAGTAGTAGTAATACTATGGGGGCAGGGTCTGGGAGCTACAGTATATAATACAGACCCACAGACACATATCATTTGCATCATATTCATAGCCGTGTAAATTTGTGGGAGTATTTGCATACTATGGAGGCAGGGTCTGGGAGCTACAGTATATAATACCGACACACAGACACATATCGTTTGCATCATATTCAGAGCAGTGTAAATTTGTGGGAGCATTTGCATACTATGGGGGCAGAGTCTGGGGGTGCTACACTATATAATACAGACACACAGACACATATCGTTTGCATCATATTCATAGCAGTGTAAATTTGTGGGAGCATTTGCATACTATGGGGGCAGGTTCTGGCAGCTACAGTATATAATACAGACCCACAGACACATATCGTTTACATCATATTCATAGCAGTGTAAATTTGTGGGAGCATTTGCATACTCTGGGGGCCGGGTCTGGGAGCCTACAGTATATAGTACAGACACACAGACACGTATCATTTGCATCATATTCATAGCAGTGTAAATTTGTGGGAGCATTTGTATACTATGGGGGCAGGGTCTGGGAGCTACAGTATATAATACAGACACACAGACACGTCTCGTTTGCACCATATTCATAGCAGTGTAAATTTGTGGGAGTATTTGCAAACTATGGGGGCCGGGTCTGGGAGCTACAGTATATAATACAGACTGACACATATCGTTTGCATCATATTCATAGCAGTGTAAATTTGTGAGAACATTTGTATACTATGCGGGCAGGGTCTAGGGGGGCTACAGTATATAATACAGACCCACAGACACATACCGTTTGCATCATATTCATAGCACTGTAAATTTGTGGGAGCATTTGCATACTATGGGGGCAGGTTCTGGCAGCTACAGTATATAATACAGACCCACAGACACATATCGTTTGCATCATATTCATAGCAGTGTAAATTTGTGGGAGCATTTGCATACAATGGGGGCCGGGTCTGGGAGCTACAGTATATAATACAGACCCACAGACACATATCGTTTGCATCATATTCATAGCCGTGTAAATTTGTGGGAGTACTTGCATACTATAGGGGCCGGGTCTGGGAGCTACAGTATATAATACAGACGCACAGACACATATTGTTTGCATCATATTCATAGCAGTGTAAATTTGTGGGAGCATTTGCATACTATGGGGGCAGAGTCTGGGAGCTACAGTATATAATACAGACCCACAGACACATATCGTTTGCATCATATTCAAAGCAGTGTAAATTTGTGGGAGCATTTGCATACTATGGGGGCCGGGTCTGGGAGCTACAGTATATAATACAGACCCACAGACACATATCGTTTGCATCATATTCAAAGCAGTGTAAATTTGTGGGAGCATTTGCATACTATGGGGGCAGGGTCTGGGGGTGCTACACTATATAATACAGACACACAGACACGTATCGTTTGTATCATATTCATTGCAGTGGAAATTTGTGGGAGTATTTGCATACTCTGGGGGCCTGGTCTGGGAGCTACAGTATATAATACAGACACAGACACATATCGTTTGCATCATATTCATAGCAGTGTAAATTTGTGGGAGCATTTGTATACTATGGGGGCAGGGTCTGGGGGAGCTACAGTATATAATACAGGCACACAGACACATATCGTTTGCATCATATTCATAGCAGTGTAAATTTGTGGGAGCATTTGCATACTCTGGGGGCCGGGTCTGGGGTGATTTTTTTACTGAGTTGCTGCATAACTGTGAGTCTTGTTTTCAAATAACTGTGAATCTGTGTGTCTCCACATAGCTCTCTATCTGTCCATAGTACTGGGTTCCCTTACCCACTCCATTGCTGTAGACGTTTAAGTTTTAAACTTTCTCTTACCCTTTCTCAGCTGTAACTTACCTTGCCTCTCTCAACTAACTGGGCTTTATCTGGTACCCCCTCCCCCCTGCTGAGGGTTCAGGACAGGGTACCTTGTAACTGCCCTCTTTAATAGGACTTATCTCCCTCCCTCCCTCCCCAGCACCCACCCACCCGTGGGGTAATTGTAGTTTTATAGGTACTTGCACATCTTAGAGGAAAGGGGCTGATCTCAGGTGCAGCTCGTTATCCAAATCAGTCATACGCGGAGGACCTGAGATTAATTAATTAAGCTTCAGGTACACAAGGTGTATTAGGGGTATTAGATACTTTTATTGGTATAAGCATCTACACCAATCCTTCTTATATACAGAATTTAAAAGACCTAAACACAAGCTTTAAACTAAGATGCAGACAGAAGTCCAGCAACGAGATGGGGGTTCTCCGGTCTTTTGCATTGAATGTCACATGTATGATTTTCTCCCAGTTGGTGAGAGGTCTTACGTATGCACTAAGTGCAAAGAACTCCTTGCTCTCAGGGAACGAGTCCGTTCTCTAGAGGCTAGAGTAGCAGACCTGGAAGACATAAGAAAGACAGAGAAGTACATGGACGTGACCTACAGGGATATAGTCCTGAAGTCCCACCTCCAGTCTGGCAGCATCCCTGTTGCCATGGAGGAGAGAGGTCATGTGACAGGAGAGCATCACCCTGGTGTGGCAGGAAGTGATCCTGTAACTAGGACCTGTCCTCCAGGTGATGTAAAACCCTCTCGCACCGAGGACGTTTCTCCAGGGCCACATGCCCATGAGGGGAGGGTCAGGACAGCTGTTATAGTTGGTCATTCAGTCATTAGGAATGTAGATAGCTGGGTGGCTGGTGGACATGAGGATCGCCTTGTAACATGCCTGCCTGGTGAGAAGGTAGCGGACCTCACGCACCACCTAGATAGGATCGTAAATAGTGCTGGGGAGGAGTCTGCTGTCTTGGTACATGTTGGTACCAATGACATAGGAAAATGTGGTAGGGAAGTTCTGGAGGCTAAATTTAAGCTTTTAGGTAGGAAGTTGAAATCCAGAACTTCCAGGATAGCGTTCTCCGAAATGCTTCCTGTTCCACGTGCAGGATCCAAAAGACAGGCAGAGCTCCGGAGTCTCAATGCGTGGATGAGACAATGGTGCAAGGATGAGGGTTTTGGATTTGTTAGGAACTGGGGAACATTCTGGGGAAAGGGGGGGCTCTTCCGAAGGGATGGGCTTCACCTTAATCAGGATGGGACCAGACTGCTGGCATTAACCTTTAAAAAAGAGATAGAGAAGCTTTTAAACTAGAAAATAGGGGAGAGCCGACAGTCACCCAGGAGCGCATGGTTCGGACAAAGGTATCCTTGAAGGATACTACCAAAAGCAGTGAGGTTCCAAAAGGGAGTATAGTAGCCCAAATGCCCTTGAGTAAGGAGCAGACAGAGCATAAAGATTCCAAATTACCCATGCCTACCAATAGCCAGATTAATATGAATAAAATACAGTCTCTAAAATGCTTGTATGCCAATGCTAGAAGTCTAAACAATAAGATGGGAGAGTTAGAATATATAGCACTAAATGAGGGGTTAGATATGATTGCACTCTCAGAGACATGGTGGAAGGAGGATAACCAGTGGGACACTGTGATACCTGGATACAAACTATATCGTAATGATAGAGCTGATCAAATTGGTGGAGGGGTTGCGCTCTATGTTAGAGAGGGCATTGAGTCAGAAAGGATTAAAGTTTTGCAGGGAACAAAATTTGCTGTAGAATCTCTATGGATTGAAATTCCATTTATGAAGGGGAAGGTGATGGCAGTGGGAGTATACTATCGACCGCCTGGCCAGAATGAACAAATGGATGATGAAATGCTCAAAGAAATCAAGGAAGCTAACAAAAGTCACAACAGAGTACTAATAATGGGTGATTTCAATTACCCCGGTATCGACTGGGTCAGTGTCACGGCAGGACAAGCTAAAGAGATAAAGTTTCTAGATGGAATAAATGACTGCTTCTTGGAGCAGCTGGTTCATGAACCGACCAGAGGGGAAGCCATACTGGACCTAGTCCTTAGTGGAACGCCAGATCTGGTGCAAGAAATAAGGGTGTTGGGACCACTTGGCAATAGTGATCATAGTATGATCATGTTTGATTTAATTAGTGGAGGACAGATAGTAAAGGAATCCACAGTACTACCTTTTAACTTTCGAAAGGGAGACTATGATAGAATGAGGAATATAGTTAGGAAAAAACTAAAAGGAGCGGTTCCAAAGGTTAAAGACTTACAGCAAGCTTGGGTGTTATTTAAAAATACTATCCTCGAAGCCCAGACCAGCTGTATTCCACGCATTAAGAAAAGTGGAAGAAAGTCCAAAAAACTGCCAGCATGGTTTAAAGGTGAGGTCAGAGAGGCTGTTGCTGCCAAAAAAGCAACCTTCAGGAAATGGAAAAAAGAGCCAAATGATGAAAACTGGAAACAGCACAAGCACTGGCAAGTTAAATGCAAAGCATTGATAAGGTAGGCAAAGTGGGAATTTGAGAAGAAACTTGCTACGGAAGCAAAAACACGAAATAAAGACTTTTTCAAGTACATTCGTAGCAAAAGGCCTGTGAGAGAGTCAATTGGACCATTAGATGATAGAGGGGTAAAAGGGGAAGTAAGAGGAGACAAGGCTATAGCAGAGAGACTGAATGAATTCTTTGCTTCGGTCTTTACTGAGGAAAATGTAGGGATGTTACCCAAGACTGAAGTGGTATTTAAAGATGATACTGCAGAGGAATTGAGAGAAGTATCACTACACCGGGAAGATATATTACAACTATTTGATAAACTGAATAGTAGCAAATCACCTGGACCGGATGGTATACATCCCAGAGTGTTGAAAGAACTGAAATATGAGATTGCAGACCTGCTATTGGTAATCTGTGAACTTTCATTAAAATCATCTGTAATACCTGAAGATTGTAGGGTCGCCAACGTAACACCAATTTTTAAAAAGGGTTCCAGGGGTGACCCAGGAAATTACAGACCAGTGAGCCTGACGTCAGTACCAGGGAAAATGGTAGAAACCATCATAAAGAACAAAATTACACAGCATGTAGATAGTCATGGCCTAATGGGAGACAGCCAACATGGCTTTAGATAAGGAAGATCTTGTCTTACTAATCTGATATGTTTTTTTGAAGGTGTGCATAAACAGGTAGACAAAGGTGAGTCGGTTGATATAGTGTATCTGGACTTCCAGAAAGCTTTTGACAAGGTCCCCCATCAGAGACTTTTGGCGAAGCTAAAAAGTCATGGGATAGGAGGCAGTGTACTATTGTGGATCGGGAACTGGTTAAAAGATAGAAAGCAGAGGGTAGGGCTAAATGGCCAATATTCCCAATGGAAAAAGGTGAATAGTGGAGTACCCCAGGGATCTGTACTGGGTCCGCTACTTTTTGACATATTCATAAATGACCTGGAAAAGGGAATAACTAGTGAGGTTATCAAATTTGCAGATGACACAAAACTGTTTGTTGTTGTTAAGTGCCGTCGAGTCGGAGTCGACTCATGGCGACCCTCTGGATAGCTATCCTAAATTGTGTTCGGTCTTCAGTCAGGCGGCTCATTGATGACAGACTGGTACCCGTAGCTGCTGTTATTGTAGCGATCCATCTCATTGCTGGCCTTCCTCTTTTGCGTTGACCTTCTATCTTGCCAAGCATGATGTCTTTCTCTAATGATCTCTCTCTTCGCATGATGTGTCCGAAGTATGAAAGTCGAAGTCTTGTCATCTGAGCTTCTAAAGAAAGCTTAGGTTTGATCTCCTCTAGTACCGACTGGTTTGTTCTTCGGGCAGTCCATGGTATACACAGTATTCGCCGCCAGCACCATAATTCAAAGGCATCAATTTTCTTCCTGTCTGTCTTTTTCACTGTCCAGCTTTCACATCCATATGATGTTATTGAAAATACCATGGCTTGAACAAGTCGAATCTTTGTATGGAGAGACACATCTCTGCTCTTGAGAATCTTATCTAGGTCTTTCATAGCCATTCTGCCAAGAGCAATGCGTCGTCTGATTTCTTGACTGCTTGTTGCTTCTTTATTGATAGTTGATCCAAGTAGGTTAAAGTTGTTCACAATTTCAATTTCTGCTCCTTCAACGATGAACCTGTTGATTATGCCAGTTGTCATGATCTTTGTCTTCTTTACATTAAGGTGCAGGCCCATTTTGAGACTATGTTCTTTGATTGTGAGAAGCAAATGTTTCAGATCATCTTCGCTTTCAGCCAGTAATGTGGTATCATCAGCATAGCGAAGGTTGTTGATGAGTCTTCCACCAATCTTCACACCTCTGTTGTCTTCATACAGTCCTGCTTCTCTGATGATTTGTTCTGCATATAAATTAAACAGGTAGGGGGAAAGTATGCAGCCTTGTCTTACACCTTTGCTTATTTTAAACCATTCTGTTTCTCCTTGTTCCGTTCGAACTGTTGCTTCTTGATCAATGTACAGATTACGCAAGAGAACGATCAGGTGTTCTGGTATACCCATGCTTCTTAATGTGGCCCAGAGTTTCTCATGGTTTACACAGTCAAAAGCCTTGCTATAGTCGATAAAGCACAAATAGATATCCTTTTGGTATTCTTTAGTCTTTTCAAGGATCCATCTCACATCCGCAATGATGTCTCTCGTTCCTCGCCCTTTCCTGAACCCTGCTTGCACTTCAGGTAGTTCTTGTTCTAGGTATGGCTGTAGTCTCTTTTGAATAATCTTCAGTAGAATCTTGCTGGCATGTGGGATCAGAGCGATTGTGCGATAATTTCCACAGTCAGTTGGATCACCTTTCTTTAGTATTGGTATAAACACAGATCTTTTCCAGTCAGTTGGCCATGATGTTGTCTTCCATATTTCTTGGCAGAGCCTTGTAAGTACGGTAACAGCTGCATCAGATTGCTGCAATACTTCTATGGGAATGCTATCAATGCCTGGTGCTTTGTTCTTTGATAAGGCTTTCAATGCTGCTTCAACTTCTTCTTTCATCACCAATGGTTCCTGATCATAAGGTATAGGTTGAAACGGCTGTTGGTCCACTTGGTCTTTATCATATAAAAACTCTGTATATTCCTTCCACCTTTTCTTGATCTTCTCAGCATCATTCAACATAGAACCTTGAGCATCTTGTAACATTCCAATTCGAGGCTGGAACTTTTTCTTTAACTCTCGCAGCTTTAGGAAAGCCGATCTTGTTCTTCCTCTAATAGTTTCTGCTTCTATTTCCTTGCAAGTGTCATTGTAGTACTTTTCCTTGTCCTGTCTTGCTGCACGTTGGAAATCTCTGTTGAGTTCTGCGATTGTCTTTCTTTCTCCTTTGGCTTTAGCTTCTCTGCGTTTCTGGGCAATTTTCAGAGTTTCTTCCGTCATCCATTTTGGCCGTTTTTGCTTTTTAACCTTTTGTAGAGACTTCTCGCTTTCTTCCAGCACAACCTTCTTGATGTCATTCCATAACTCTTCCGGAGCTCTGTCATTTGTATCTAAAGCAGCAAATCGATTTTGCAGGCAGTCTTTAAATTCCAGTGGTATATTCTCAAGGTCATATTTTGGTGCATTCATGAGTGGTTTGCTCTTTTTCAACTTTAGCTTGAGTTTGCATACTAGTAGTTGATGATCTGTACCACAGTCAGCTCCAGGTTTTGTCTTTGTTGATGTTACAGAGCTTTTCCATCGTTGACTTCCACAGATGTAGTCAATTTGATTTTTATACAATCCATTGGGTGAAGTCCATGTGTACAGTCGTCGCTTGTGTTGCTGGAAGAAGGTGTTTGAGATGAATAGATCATTGGTCTTGCAGAATTCTATCAATCTTTCTCCAGCTTCATTTCTGTTGCCAAGTCCATATTTTCCAACTACTTTGCCTTCTTCTTTGTTGCCAACTTTTGCGTTCCAGTCACCCATGACTATCAGGATATCCTGTTTGCATGTTCTGTCAATTTCAGCTTGTACTTGTTCATAGAACTCTTCAATTTCATTCTCTTCTGCAGCTGTTGTTGGGGCATATACTTGAATTATAGTATTCAAGTATATGCCCCAACAACAAAACTGTTTAAAGTTGTTAAAACCCAAGAGGATTGTGGAAAACTGCAGGAGGATCTGGATAAATTGGAAGACTGGGCATCCAAATGGCAGATGAAATTTAATGTGGACAAATGCAAAGTTATGCACCTAGGAAAGAACAACCCACACTATAGTTACACGATGCAAGGCTCCACATTAGAAACCACCACCCAGGAAAAAGATTTAGGAGTCATCGTGGATAACATGTTAAAACCCTCCGCCCAGTGTGCAGCGGCGGCCAAGAAAGCAAATAGAATGCTAGGAATCATAAGGAAAGGGATGGAGAATAAAGCAAAGGATATTATATCTGTATCGCTCCATGGTACGACCACACCTTGAATATTGTGTGCAATTCTGGTCACCGTATCTTAAAAAGGACATAGCGTTACTAGAAAAAGTACAGAGAAGAGCCACCAAATTGGTGAAGGGGTTGGAAGGCAACTCCTATGAAGAGAGGCTAAAAAGGTTAGGGATCTTTAACCTGGAAAAGAGACGGCTGAGGGGAGATATGATAGAGGTCTATAAATTAATGAATGGAGTGGAACGGATAAATGTGGATCAATTGTTTACGCTATCAGAATATAGAAAGACTAGGGGACATGTAATGAAGCTACAGGGTAAACTATTTAAGACAAATAAGAGAAAATATTTTTTCACTCAACGTGTAATCAAACTCTGGAATCTGTTACCGGAGGATGTAGTAAGGGCTGTTAGTATAGCTGGGTTTAAAAAGGTTTGGACAAGTTCCTGGAGGAAAGGTCCATAAACCACTATTAAAAAGGGACCCAGGATATCAATGCTTGACCCAGTACAAGCATTGTGGAACCTGTGTCTTTTGGGGATATTGCTAGGTACGTATGACCTAGATTGGCCACTGTTGGAAACAGGATACTGGGCTTGATGGACCTCGGTCTGACCCAGTATGGCATTTCTTATGTCTGAGAGCCTACAGTATATAGTACAGACACACAGACACGTATAGTTTGCATCATATTCATAGCAGTGTAAATTTGTGGGAGCATTTGTATACTATGCGGGGAGGGTCTAGGGGGGCTACAGTATATAATACAGACCCACAGACACATATCGTTTGCATCATATTCATAGCAGTGTAAATTTATGGGAGCATTTGTATACTATGCGGGCAGGGTCTGGGGGTGCTACAGTATATAATACAGACACACAGACACGTATCGTTTGTATCATATTCATAGCAGTGGAAATTTGTGGGAGTATTTGCATACTCTGGGGGCCGGGACTGGGGGTGCTACAGTATATAATACAGACACACACACACATATCGTTTGCATCATATTCATAGCAGTGTAAATTTGTGGGAGCATTTGTATACTATGGGAGCAGAGTCAGGGGGTGCTACAGTATATAATACAGACACACAGACACATATCGTTTGCATCATATTGATAGCAGTGTAAATTTGTGGGAGCATTTGCATACTATGGGCGCAGGGTCTGGGAGCTACAGTATATAATACAGACACACAGACCCGTATCGTTTGCATCATGTTCATAGCAGTGTAAATTTGTGGGAGCATTTGCATACTATGGGCGCAGGATCTGGGAGCTACAGTATATAATAGAGACACACAGACACGTATCGTTTGCCTCATATTCATAGCAGTGTAAATTTGTGGGAGTATTTGCAAACTATGGGGCCGGGTCTGGGAGCTACAGTATATAATGTAGCAAAGCGGAAGCTAAAGACCACGGCCAACACAAAGGAGTGGTAAAATAACCTTTATTGACAGACCCAGCTCAAACGGTTTCGGCCGGAGGCCTTCTTCAGGGGTCATAAAAGAGCAAACAAAAAACCAGAGCAAGGTGGACTACACCACTCTTCCCAAACTATGGGGGCAGGGTCTGGGGGTGCTACACTATATAATACAGACACATATCGTTTGCATCATATTCATAGCAGTGTAAATTTGTGAGAGAATTTGTAATCTCCAGGAACAAGCAGGAATGAGTCCTCACATATGGGTACGTCGGTACCGACGGAGCCTGCGCAGGAAAGCTCCCCAGCTTCCCAAAAAGGAAAGCTTTTGGGGCTTCCCACAGCGCATGCGCGCTGCCTTCCTGATCAACTCTCCTCAGTTCTTCTTTTTCCGCGGAGCCAGCAGGTCGTGTTCCTGTCACCGCTGAAGAATTTCTTGTTTTTTTAAGTTGTTCTGACCGTGTATCTGCCTTCCCCGATTCCGAACCGGTACCGCCGGTCTTTATTTCTTTGTTCTTTAAAAAAAAAAAAAAAAACCTTTCTTTTTCCACACTTGGTGAATTTTTATTTTTTGTGAGGCCTACAGGCCTTTACAAATTCTCCCTCATGGAGAAACCATCTTCTGGTTTTAAAAAATGCACCAAGTGCTCTGGCACTATTTCAGTCACAGACACCCATGAGTGGTGTCTTAAATGTTTGGGTCCTGACCATTCGGTTCCGGATTGTCCATCCTGCTCTCTGATGTCCAAACGGGGCTTACAGAACCGAGCAGCTAAATTTCATGTGCTGTTTTCCTCAGATAATCCAGCATCAGCATCATCCAGGTCTTCATCTCCGGATGGATCTCAGGTAATCAAACATTCTTCGGGCAAGTCTTCAAGGGGCAAATCTCCCTCAAAGCAGAGAGAGGCCCTTGGGTTCGACCCTGAAGACCCTGCCCCAGCCAAACAACCCCGGCGGGAAGCTCCGGCTTCCAACGCTCCTCCTATGGGTTACAGGTTGACATCGATGGCACGGCCTCGACCGATCACCTGTTAGACTGTTCTGGGGTACCGGCTCAAACCGGTACCGACATCCAGGCAGTTGTGGCGTCTATGGGTACTACGGTACAATCCATGCAGCAGGCCATAATGGCTTTCATTAATGCTGCGACGCCCTCGATACCGCAACCGTCGGTTTCCGACCCCGGTTCCGGTACCACAACCGATACCAGTACACAGAGCATCTACTTCCAGTAGAAGGCCGGTCCCGGTTTTCGCTTCCCGCGATATTCTCGGTACCGACTCGGTTCCCGGTACGCCCGATGTCGATACCGGTCGGTACCCATATCAGTCCCTGGAAGCAAGTAGGCGATACTTCGAGTCTTCTGAGGATGCCGATATCTCAGATGATTCTGATGAAGCATCCCTTATTCTTCCTGAGGAGCCTTCTTCCCCAAAGAGAAGAATGTCTCCTCCAGAGGACTTGTCCTTTCAGGACTTCATCCTGGAAGTTGCCAAAGGACTTTCTATTACAGTATCCTCTGAAAAGGAACCTAGAGCACAAAAATTAGACATTTTAGGATACTCTAAGGTTCCCAAAGAGGCAGTCACCTTACCCATTCATAATATTCTCCAAGAACACATGATGGATTTATGGGAGGTTCCTCTTACTCTATCTCCACATTCTCGTAGGTTGGATACCATGTATCGGGACCCTCCTTCTCCTGGTTTTCAAAAAACCCAGCTTCCTCACCATTCCATTGTGGTGAAGTCTGCTATGAAAAAGATTAAGAGTACCAAAAGGCACTCTTCTACCCCCCCCAGGAAGAGAATGTATTTATTTTATTTATTTATTTATTTATTTATTTAACATTTCTTATATACCGCGCTATTAAGATCAGTGCGGTGTACATTGAACAAAATATACAACAATGTATGCAAGTAACATTGAGTTTACATAGAACATGGGAATATATAACATGGATTAACAGGGAAAACTATGTACAGTCAACATCATATATGTATATGTTTTTACTAAATAAATATGTTAGCTCAAGTGGATATTATCTGCGTAATTTATGTAGAAGGCGGGAATCAACAGAGGATGTGGAGCTATCGTGGAGCTTAACCATTTTCTGGTTGAATTAAGGTAATATGGTGTTTAGTGCACGTTGGAGGTCTGTTGTTTGAGTGAACATGCGGGGTCACTTCTGGGTAGAATTTTGTGAATAAGTGATGCTTCACGGCTTTCCTGAATTGTAAAAGGTTTTTGATACAACGAATTTCATGAGGAAGTAAATTCCAGTTCAGGGGTGCAAATAAAGAGAAAGCTCTGTTCGATGTAGCTTTAGTACAAGATGTCATCATCTTGGGAACTATTAAGGTATTCATAGCAGTGGTCCTTCTGTTTCTATTTTCGAGGGTGTTATGTATTAGTTTGCTAATTGGTGTCGGAGGGTAGTTATTCCTGGCCTTGAAGGTCAGAACTAGAGACTTATATGTAAGTCTGGCTTGTAATGGTAACCAGTGTAGGTCCTTCATGATCGGCGTTATGTGAGCAGCTCTTGGTGACCCAGAGAGGACTCTTGCAGCTGCGTTCATAGCCAGACGAAGTGGATTTAAGGTTGATTGAGAGAGGCCATGGAGGATGATATTCGCAAAATCTAGGTGAGGGATGACTAGAGCCTGGAATATTGAGCGATAATCAGTATAGTCAAGTAGTGGTCGGAGGTGGCGTAGCGTTCTGATCTTATGATATATCCTCTTTGTCACATTCTTCACATGCGTTGTCATATCTAGGTGTTGATCCAATGTGATGCCGAGGTATCGGATAGTGGGTTTTGACGTCAGTTCTATGTTATTGATTAGCAGTGACGGAGGGGGTATGAACTTGCGATTTCTTGTGACAAATAATACATCAGTTTTGTTGTGATTTATTCTTAAGTTTTGTGTCAACAGCCATTCGGCTATTGCACCAAAACAATTAATTATTGGTGTAGAACTTTGGATGCTTTTGGCAGGAAAATCTTTCAGGCTAGTATGCTTATTGCCAGGATCAACTCCTACAGCCTCTATATGGGCATGTTTCTAAAGGAGCTTGCTCTTAAAGTACAAGATTTCTCCCCTTTATTCCAGAAGATAGAAAAGAGGAGTTCCTGCTTCTTTTAAAGCATATCCAAGATGTGTCAAAGTTCTCCAATAGGGCTGCCTTTGACTCTTTTGAGGTTGCTAGTAGAGCATCTGGCATAGCCATAGCTGCTCGTCGAATTGCTTGGCTCCAGGCCTCTGACCTGGAATCCTGGGTGCAAGATGGCCTAGGCAATTTACCTTGTACAGGTGAAAATCTCTTTGGCAAAGAGTGGCAAGTCAAAGCCATTCAAATGGATGCAGAGAATGCTGCTTTGGATAGACTCTCTAAGTCTACTTCACTCCCTGCCAAAAAGAAGTCTTTTAAGAAATCTTTCTACAAAAAGCCTAGATTTGGTACCAATGCTGGCCAGTCATCTGCTCAAGTTCGCTTTGTTCCTAAGCGACAGCAGACTAAACAGGCCAGAACAAAGCCTGCAGGAGCTGCTACGCTTCAACAGTCCCAACCCCCTCAGGGTTTTTGACTTACTTCTAGAGAACATACCCTTTCTGGCTCTGCAGCAACCAGAGCCTCTCACCATTCCAGGAAGGCTGACTCATTTTGCTCCCAGATGGGAACAGATTACATCAGAGCAGTGGACCCTCTCTATCATCAGAGAGGGATACAAACTGCATTTTTCCAGCCTTCCTATCTATCCCAGGGTGAGGCATTTCATTTCTCCCCCATCTCTCCTACACCTGTTGGATCAGGAAGTGAATACCCTGCTTGCCCAAGGGGCAATAGAACAGGTTCCCCTCCTCCAACAGGGCTCAGGGTTCTACTCCCCCTATTTTCTTATACCAAAGAAAACAGGAGGACACAGACCCATCCTAGATCTGAGAGAATTAAACAAGTTTCTATGCAAAGAGAAATTCAAAATGATCTCTCTGGGAACTCTCCTTCCATACCTACAGAGTCAGGACTGGCTTTGTTCTCTAGATCTAAAGGATGCGTATACACACATACTCATCCATCCATCCCGCAGAAAATTCCTTCGATTTCTGTTCCAGGGAAAACATTTCCAGTACAGAGTACTCCCCTTCGGTCTAGCCTCTGCTCCAAGAGTGTTCACAAAATGCATGTCAGTAGTGGCTGCATTTCTACGCACTCAGGGAATCTTTGTCTTCCCATACCTGGACGACTGGCTCATCCGAGCTCCATCTCAGTCTCAGGCTCAGATTTCCCTGGATCACACCATCTGCATTCTGCAGTATCTGGGACTTGTCATCAATCGGCCAAAGTCTCAGCTCAATCCCTCAAATCTACTCAATCCCTAGAATTCATAGGGGCCTGGCTCGATACCACCACAGCAAGGGCCTATCTTCCCCAGGTACGTTGCCAACGGTTGGTGCACTTAGCCTCTCAGATTCAGTCCAGAAGCCACTTGACTGCCAGAGAGATGTTACAACTGCTAGGCCACATGGCATCCACAGTTCATGTGGTGCCCTATGCTCGCCTACATATGAGAGCAGCTCAATGGACTCTGTCCACTCATTGGACCCAAGCTTCAGGAGCTCTCTCAGACCAAATAGAAACCTCCAAACGTCTATTTTGGTCTCTCCAGTGGTGGATGTCCACTCAAAATCTGTTGTTGGGGTCCCCCTTCCAACCACTACTGCCCCAAGCAACCCTCACCACAGATGCCTCCCAAACAGAGTGGGGAGCTCATCTGCAAGACCTATCCACTCAAGGCCTTTGGTCTCCACAGGAGACCGCCCTTCATATAAACCTTCTGGAGCTTCGAGCAATTTTCCTTGCTCTCAAGGTCTTCCATACCCTCCTCTGCAACATGACAGTTCTTGTTCATACCGACAATCAAGTAGCCATGTTCTACATAAACAAACAAGGAGGGACTGGCTCTCTGTCGCTTTGCAACGAAGCTCTCAGACTGTGGGCCTTCGCCAGAGAACATCAAATCCATCTCCTGGCAGTATATCTCCCAGGAATTCAAAACTCTTGGGCAGACAGACTCAGCCGAGTTCTGCTTCCACACGAGTGGTCCCTGCACATGGATCAGGTACTCAGAATCTTTCAGAAATGGGGAACCCCGGACATAGACCTCTTTGCAAGTCCGTGGAATGCCAAACTTCCCCGGTTCTGTTCCAGAACTCCGTGTCAGGGGGTTCAGGCCAGGGATGCCTTCCTCCTTCATTGGGGTCAGGGCCTCCTATATGCCTTTCCACCCATTCCTTTGATTCCCAAGACTCTATTCAAACTGCAGAGGGATCACGGATCTATGATCCTCATAGCTCCACGCTGGCCACGCCAAATGTGGTTCCCTCTACTTCTGCATCTCTCCCAGGGTCCCTCCCTAGACCTGGGAGCTGCTCCAGACCTTCTGTCTCAGGAGGAGGGGACGTTGTGGCACCCAAACCCCAAGTCCCTCCACCTCAGAGCATGGTTGTTGAAGGCCTAGACCTTCAAGACTTAAATGTCTCTCAACAAGTGAAGGATATCCTCCATGCTTCCAGAAAAACTTCCACAAGGCATTCTTATGCTTTTAAATGGAAGAGATTTTCCATTTGGTGTGCTCAAAAGGATCTTGATCCTTTTGCTCTTCCTGTGAATTCTCTCTTAGAATATCTCCTGCATCTCTCCAATGCAGGCCTTAAAACAAATTCCGTAAGGGTCCATTTAAGTGCTATTGCAGCATCACTTAAACCTATCAATGGACAACCTATTTCCTCTCATCCTCTTATTGCAAGATTTATGAGAGGCCTAACTCTGACTAAACCTCCCATTCGGCCTCCTCCGGTGGCATGGGACTTGAATTTGGTTCTTGGTCAGCTTATGAAGCCTCCTTTTGAACCTTTAGTCTCTACCTCCTTGAAATTTCTTTCCTGGAAGGTTGTTTTCCTCATTGCAGTCACTTCAGCTCGTCGCATCAGTGAGCTGCAAGCCTTAGTGGCGAATCCACCTTATACAAGGTTCCATCATGATAAGGTAGTCCTTAGGACAAATCCACACTTTATGCCTAAAGTGGTTTCACCTTTTCATCTTAATCAAGAGGTATACCTACCTGTCTTCTTTCCAGCTCCTCATGCATCCAGTGCAGAGCGGAACCTTCATACTCTAGATTGTAAAAGAGCTCTTGCCTTTTACCTCCATAGGACTCAGCCACATCGAAAGTCTTCCCAACTTTTTGTTGCTTTTGATCCTTCTCATTTGGGACTTCCAGTCTCAAAAAGAACACTTTCCAATTGGATTGCTCAGTGTATTTCTTTTGCTTACCAGAGTAAAAACATTTCTCTGGACAGCCATGTCACAGCTCACAATGTGAGAGCCATGGCCACCTCTATGGCTCATCTTCACTCTGTATCCATAGATCAGATCTGTCGAGCAGCCACCTGGGCCTCGGTTCATACCTTCACAGCCCATTACTGCTTGGATAAGGACTCCCGCCGGGATGCCTTATTTGGTCAGGCTGTCCTCAAACACCTGTTCCATTCTTAAACAACTCCTGCCCACCTTCCCTTAATGGATGCCTGAGATCCATCGGAAGATGAAATACCTAGGCAGGGGATCTCCCAGGCATCTTAGCTAGGGAGTCCCCATATGTAAGGACTCATTCCTGCTTGTTCCTGGAGATAGCACAGTTACTTACCTGTAACAGGTGATCTCTGGGAACAGCAGGAATAGTCCTCACAACCCACCCACCTCCCCTAGGAGTTGTATCTCTTTCTCTTCCTTTACTCTCTCTATTGTCTCAGCTTTAAACTCGAACTGAGGAGAGTTGGTCAGGAAGGCGGGAAGGCAGCAAGCATGCGCTGTGGGAAGCCCCAAAAGCTTTCCTTTTTGGGAAGCTGGGGAGCTTTCCCGCGCAGGCTCCGTCGGTACCGACATACCCATATGTGAGGACTATTCCTGCTGTTCCCAGAGATCACCTGTTACAGGTAAGTAACTGTGCTTACTGTGGGGGCAGGGTCTGGGGGTGCTACAGTATATAATACAGACACACAGACACATATCGTTTGCATCATATTCATAGCAGTGTAAATTTGTGGGAGCATTTGCATACTATGGGGGCAGGGTCTGGGGGTGCTACACTATATAATACAGACACACAGACACGTATCATTTGTATCATATTCATAGCAGTGTAAATTTGTGGGAGTATTTGCATACTCTGGGGGCCGGGTCTGGGAGCTACAGTATATAATACAGACCCACAGACACATATCGTTTGCATCATACTCAGAGCAGTGTAAATTTGTGTGAGCATTTGTATACTATGGGGGCAGAGTCTGGGAGCCTACAGTATATAATACAGACAAACAAACACATATCATTTGCATCATATTCATAGCAGTGTAAATTTGTGAGAGCATTTGCATACTATGGGGGCAGGGTCTGGGAGCCTACAGTATATAATACAGACAAACAGACACATATCGTTTGCATCATATTGATAGCAGTGTAAATTTGTGGGAGCATTTGCATACTATGGGCACAGGGTCTGGGAGCTACAGTATATAATAAGACACACAGACCCGTATCGTTTGCATCATATTCATAGCAGTGTAAATTTGTGGGAGCATTTGCATACTATGGGGGCCGGGTCTGGGAGCTACAGTATATAATACAGACAGACACACAGACACATATCGTTTGCATCATATTCATAGCAGTGTAAATTTGTGGGAGCATTTGCATAATATGGGGCAGGGTCTGGGAGCCTACAGTATATAATACAGACCCACAGACACATATCGTTTCCATCATATTCATAGCAGTGTAAATTTGTGGGAGAATTTGCATACTATGGGGGCCGGGTCTGCGAGCCACAGTATATAATACAGACAGACACACAGACACATATCGTTTGCATCATATTCATAGCAGTGTAAATTTGTGGGAGCATTTGTATACTATGGGGGCAGGGTCTGGGAGCTACTGTATATAATACAGACACACAGACACATATCGTTTCCATCATATTCATAGCAGTGTAAATTTGTGGGAGCATTTCTGTACTATGGGGGCAGAATCAGGGGGTGCTACAGTATATAATACAGACACATATCGTTTGCATCATATTCATAGCAGTGTAAATTTGTGGGAGCATTTGTATACTATGGGGGCAGGGTCTGGGAGCTACTGTATATAATACAGACACACAGACACATATCGTTTGCATCATATTCATAGCAGTGTAAATTTGTGGGAGCATTTGTATACTATGGGGGCAGGGTCTGGGAGCTACTGTATATAATACAGACACACAGACACATATCGTTTGCACCATATTCATAACAGTGTAAATTTGTGGGAGCATTTGTATACTATGCGGGCAGGGTCTAGGGGGGCTACAGTATATAATACAGACCCACAGACACATACCGTTTGCATCATATTCATAGCAGTGTAAATTTGTGGGAGCATTTGCATTCTATGGGGGCAGGTTCTGGGAGCTACAGTATATAATACAGACCCACAGACACATATCGTTTGCATCATATTCATAGCAGTGTAAATTTGTGGGAGCATTTGCATACTATGGGGGCATGGTCTGGGGGCTACAGTATATAATACAGACCCACAGACACATATCGTTTGCATCATATTCATAGCAGTGTAAATTTGTGGGAGCATGTGCATACTATGGGGGCAGGTTCTGGCAGCTACAGTATATAATACAGACCCACAGACACATATCGTTTGCATCATATTCATAGCAGTGTAAATTTGTGGGAGCATTTGCATACAATGGGGGACGGGTCTGGGCGCTACAGTATATAATACAGACCCACAGACATCTATCGTTTACATCATCCTCAGAGCAGTGTAAATTTGTGGGAGCATTTGCATACTATGGGGGCCGGGTCTGGGAGCTACAGTATATAATAGAGACCCACAGACACATATCGTTTGCATCATATTCATAGCAGTGTAAATTTGTGGGAGCATTTGCATACTATGGGGGCAGAGTCTGGGAGCTACAGTATATAATACAGACCCACAGACACATATCGTTTGCATCATATTGATAGCAGTGTAAATTTGTGGGAGCATTTGCATACTATGGCAGCCGGGTCTGGGAGCTACAGTACATAATACAGACCCACAGACTTCTATCGTTTACATCATCCTGAGAGCAGTGTAAATCTGTGGGAGCATTTGCATACTTTGGGGGCCGTGTCTGGGAGCTACAGTATATAATACAGACAGACACACAGACACAGATCATTTTCATCATATTCATAGCAGTGTAACTTCGTGGGAGCATTTGCATACTATGGGGGCAGAGACTGGGAGCTATAGTATATAATAGAGACCCACAGACACATATCGTTTGCATCATATTCATAGCAGTGTAAATTTGTGGGAGCATTTGCTTACTATGGGGGCAGGGTCTGGGGGTGCTACAGTATATAATACAGACAGACACACAGACACAGATCATTTTCATCATATTCATAGCAGTGTAACTTCGTGGGAGCATTTGCATACTATGGGGGCCGGGTCTGGGAGCTACAGTATATATTACAGACCCACAGGCACATATCGTTTGCATCATATTCATAGCAGTGTAAATTTGTGGGAGCATTTGCATACTATTGGGGCCGGGTCTGGGAGCTACCGTATATAATACAGACACACAGACACATATCGTTTGCATCATATTCAAAGCAGTGTAAATTTGAGGGAGCATTTGCATACTATGGGGGCCGGGTCTGGGAGCTGCAGTATATAATACAGACCCACAGACACATATCGTTTGCATCATATTCAAAGCAGTGTAAATTTGTGGGAGCATTTGCATACTATGGGGGAATCTGGTCTTTTCTGAGTCGACAAACCTTCCTTTAAGGTTTTCCTAAATTGTGGCCAATCACGGCCCAGGACCAATTCCTGTGGTAACTTAGGTACTATGGCGATCAGCATTTCCTTTACAATGCCCATAGCTTTACCCACAATTTATAAACCGGATAGCGTGTGGCTGCTCCATGCACGCACTTTATCTTTACATATCCCTGTGGAGATTCTGGGACCGAGAGGCCATGAGCCTGGATCGTTGACCATAATTTTTTAGAAACCATGGTCTGGTCGGCTCCAGAATCCAACAACGCTTGCACACTTATACCTTGTACCTTTACATCAAGTAGAAAACCATTACGTATTGGTCTTGGTGATTCTCCCACCAAGGCGGTTCGTGAATAGCACTCATATTGTAAATGTCCCCTTTTCCCACATGTGAAACATTTCCTTGCACTCTCTTTTACTAGGGGCTTATCATTTTTCCACCGCCCAACTGGAGGACGTGAGGAACTCTCCCTTTTTTGTGCCTCCAACCCCATGGCTATTTTTGGGCCTGACCTAGGCTGGGTCACTTTTTCGGCCTCTAAATATCTCTCTGTAAGAGCTATTGCCTCTGTGGTAGTGCAACAGTTCTGTAACATTAAGAAATTTTACACTCTACTGGGTAGGGCAATCATGTACTGCTCAAGAATTATAGCGTCCATTAGGGTGCCTGTGCTCTTCTTCTCGGGCTGTAACCACTTATGGGCTAGGCTATGTAATCTATGGCCTAGTGCCTTGGGTGTTTCATTAGCCTTAAGAAAGGTAGCCCTAAACATTTTGTTGTAAGCTAATGGCGTAAGGCCCATACGATCCCTAAATGCTATTACTACATCTTTATAAGAATTTGCTAAAGTTGGGGGCATCGACCTATAGGCAGCCAGCGCCTCACCCGTGAGGGACGCTGCTAGCCGTATTGCCCACTGCTCCTCCGGCCACTTAGCTGAATGTGCAATTCGAGCAAATGTATCTAAAAAGTCATCTATATCATAGTTCGGACTTAGCTTGCCAATCACTAAATCAGAACAGGACCATTGTCCATGGTCA